>CAOKZL010001823.1:0-276161 GCA_948472985.1 Iguana delicatissima
CCCAGGATTCCATAGAATGTTGCAAGTGGAATAATAGCGCTATAACTGTCTAGTGTGGAAATGGCCTTTGCCAAGAAAGTCTGAGAAGAAGGTTGCCACAAGTCAAAATGGACTTGAGAAGGGACATCAGAACAACAATAAAAATAGGGTGCAGCTACAATGAATCACAGTAGCAGTTTCTGTAAATGTTCAAGGCAAAAGTGCACTGAATTAAAAACACCTTTAAAAAGCATTTGAAACATAACAGATAAGGAAGAAAAACAAAAAAAGTATAACATAACCACCACCACCCAGCTCCCAGTTTAAAGTCTATCTCTGCAAATCAACAAATGTCTGAAAGCCTGTCTAAATGCTTCCCTTTTTCTTTTAAATTATCTCAAATTACTATGAGAGCCAAGAGTCAGTGTAGTGGTTTGAAAGTTTGACTATGACACTGGAGGGAACAGAGGAGGGAACCCCCTGGGTGACCTTAGGTGCATCACATATTCTCAGCCCCAGAAAGAAAAAACATGATATTTTGCCTTCACATTGCCATAAGTCAGAAACAACTTGAAGGCACACAAGAACAGCATGGTGTAATGGGTGAGCATTGGACTGTGACTCTGGGGATCAGGATTTGAATCCCTGCTCAGCCATGGACAGCCACTGGGTGACCTTGGGCAAGTCACACTCTTTCAGTCTCAGAGGAAGGCAAAGGCAACCCCCTCCAAACAAATTTAGCCAAGAAAAATCTGCAATAGGTTTTCCTTAGGATTACCATGAGTTGGAAACGACTTGAAAGCACACACCCACTTGACCTCTCTAAAAATAATGTTGCTTATTAAATATTTATTACTGAAGCTAATAATTAAATGTTGCAAGCTTCCCTGAATGGTTTCTTACAAAAAGTGAGATGTAAATTTTCTAAATTGAGGATGGGAATCATGCAGCCCTCCAGATGTTGTTGGACTTGGCCAGTGTACTTTTTTTTAAATTGGTATTATTCTTGATTAATCTAGGACACTAAAACTGAGTGAATCCCCTGTATAAAAATTAACTGGAAGATGATAGTTGCCTGCTGGTGTACAAATAGGGTTGCCAGTTGATGATTGTCTCAGGCCTTGACGTTTCTGGGACAAAACCCAAGACAGAGAAACTGCTGGTAATGTCATTACATGCAATACATCAAGTACCAACCACAGTTGCTCATAGCTTGTTGATTAGTAATGCGTACAGAGAATTTAATTTTTGTGTTTGGAAATTAAGAGAAAAATCTCAGCTAAAGGGGCTGTTCCAGATACAGATGAAATGAGAGGATTATTCCTTCCCATTTTCTTTGGGAGATGGAATAAGGAACATTTAGTCTAGCGTACTTGCTTCCAGCCAGAAAGCAGATGCACAGCAGAGCAGAGGGTGAGCTCTGGTGTCACAATGACTAGAAGGGAAGAAGGAAGCTAACTAAGAGTCTTGTCACACTGCTCCTTTAAGCTGTGTTATTCGATTTGAATTGCACTCCAGCCATTCTTGTGGGGGTAGCTGATTGTTGATGCTTTTGATTGCACCCTTTTCATATTTGTTCTTTGATAGATGCATTTACATGGTTTGTTCATTTGAATTACGGTGCCATTACAGACTTCTATACTCCACCTCTTGCTTCTGTGGTTGGTTTCTGTAGCTGTAATTGTGCTATGATGCTGTGACACCATCACACTACAATGCTATGACATCATGACTCCATGACGGAAGAAAGCACTATGAGATATCTGCACCTGAACTGGTTACTGAATTGTTGTGTGAAAGGGGGTCATTAATGGATTATTTCCACTGTGCAAAATAAACACATGTTCATTGACACTGCAACGCAACCCAACATAATAGTACCAGGACAGCAACGACTGCATGCAATAAACCTGAGGTGAAAGCAGACTAATTCATCACTGTGGCCATTTCCACACTAGCCTGTTATAGCGCGATGATTCCACTTTCAACATCCTCTGGAATCCTGGGGTTTGCAGTAAACCCCAGGATTCCAGAGGATGTTGAAAGTGGAATCATCGCGCTATAACAGGCTAGTGTGGAAATGGCCCATAACACTACAGTATGATAAAACTCTAAGTAAATAGACAGACCCTCTGGAGAGTATTTGCAAGTTGCAGCAAGAAATGAATAAAGCCTTGCAAATCATAACAAGCTCGTGCTCTCGCAGGCAAGCTGGAAATTTGCACGCAGGCCTTTCCTCTTAGCAGGATCCTCGGTACCCTCATCTTCTGTCTGGAGATGACCTACGAAAACTGCAGACTCAGGGCCAGGCCCTGAAATCTGGCAACCCTACGTACATATCTAAATAGGATCAAAGAGCCAGAGGAAAATACCAGGGTAATGGCATGGGGACAAGAAAGGATGGGAATTCTTTGTCAAGTTACAGTCGAGGTGGGCAAAGTGCGGCTTTAAGGCTGCACGTGGCCCCCAAGGCTGTTTTTGTGGCCCTCAACACCTTCAGACTCCCCAGATTACTTTTTCACTGGCCAGAGCAGATGAGTTGCATCTCCTGGAAATCTCCAGGAGCTTTTTGGGGGGGGTGGCGGCGGTGGTATGCTTTTAATGTTAAACACTTGGCAAGGACTGCAATCTGTTTTAAAAGTAAATTCCCTCCCCCAGGGGTCTCCAGGGAAGCGATTCTCTAATTTTTAAAGAGGCTGCAGAGCCCCCCTGCACTGTTTAACATTTTTAGAATCCCCTTTTTTCCCCCAAGAGCAGAAATAGACTTCTGGTTACTTCTCCCCTCCTTTTTTTTCCGGAGGCACACTGCTTGCTGTCCCTGAGGGGTTTTAGGGAGAGAAGAGTGGCCTTCAGACTCACCACAATTGTTCACCCCTGTTTTACAGGCTGAGCAACTGAAAGAGTTTTAGTTTTGCGTTTTTCCCCCAGAAGTGTCAGCTTGGTATTCTGCAATTTTGAACCCAAGTTCCCTATTGCTGGATGTTAGTTAAGTGGCCATTGTGCCAGCTCCTATGGAAGACAGCAAAATGTCAAAGTCACTCGTATGCCCACAGAACATGTGGGAACAGAAGAAGGGGCAGTGGGTTGCGCTGAGGCATCCTAGCATGGCTGTCTCCCTCCATCTCTACCCCTCCTCATCTCCCTGCCACCTATGCTGAGGACAGCGTCCGATTCCACCTCTCTTCTCTTCTGTTTGTGTAAATGTCACTCTTTACTGCAGGGAACTGGGGAAATGTTTTCCAGGACATTGTACTGACTGCAGCCAGGCAGGGAGCGTAGGATTCATGTTGTCTTTTCCCTGCTCCTTTCCCACCCCAAGAGAACGGAGCTTGAGAAGAATCAGAAATTGGAGCAAACAGGAAAGAAAGGGATACACATTGGGGTGAATATAACCACTGCAATGCTTACACACCGCCACATTCTAAATTGGCTGCCGCCACTCCAAAACACAAAAGAGGGTGCACGTAATGGAGTTGGAGAGATCCATTTAGTCATCTGTAAACAGCTCTTGGCAAACAGAGAAAGGAGCTCGGTGTGCTGAAATCATCAAAAAATCAAAGTGTTGAAGGGGGAGCATGGGGAATTTCTCTCACACCGAATGCCTTGTGAATACCTTCTGGAGAGAAATTGCAAGTTCAGTAAAATAATACCTTTGCTGGAACAGATCTAGAACAGCACTGTATGTGAGCCTTCTTCTGAAACACAGAAGAACAGCAAAACTCTATACATTAAGGGAACTCGGCATTTGTTTATTTTGCACAAATGTTCTGTGTTTGCCCACTTCATTTCTAGTGATGGATAACAGACAGTAAGTGGCACAATAGCAGGTGGAGAGGCAAAGCACATGAAGCGGGACATGGTTCAGAGAGAGAGTGCATGCTTTGCATGCAAAAAGTCCCAGGTTTAATCCTCAAGTTCACACAAAAAAACCAACAACAAAAAACAGCAAAAAAATATCTTGGGTAAGAGATATTGGGAAGTAACTTTTGCTGGAGAGGCAACCCTGGTCAAAATGATGATCTGGATCAGTCAGTATGAAAAGTGTCATTTTTGATTTAGAATTCTACTTCTAAGAGCTTCTGTTTTCTAAAAAGAAGAAGAGGAAACTGACAGTTTTGAGTGAGATCATTTGGTATTGTAACAGCCCTTGTGGTTTGAGTGTTGAACTAGGACTCTGGAAGACCAAAGTTCAAATCCTTGCTCAGCTAAGAAAACTACTGGTGGCCCTGGGCATGTCACTTTCTCTCAGCCTTGGAGGAAAGCAATGACAACCCTCTGAATACACCTAGGAAACCCCTAAGGTAAGGTCACCGTAAGTCAGAGCTGACTTGGAAGACACATAACAAAAACAGCAGCAAACATGGTATTATGCAGGGAGGAGGAAAAAATGGCCCTCTAGTTGTTGTAGGGCTGCAGATCTCATCATCCCTAGCCAGCTTAGACAGCAGTGAAGCCTGACGGGAATTCAAGTTCATGAATATCTGGAAAGCAAAAAGTTGTCTGTCCCTTCCTCTGCACCTTGTTTCTGTTCATGGTGAAGTTCTTGCAGACAGCCAAGAAGTCAGGGGCAATTGGTTTGCAGTGTGCAGTTTTACAGGATTGAATAGCTGCAAGGAGAAAATGGGACTCCGAATTGAACATCCTGTCTGGCCTACAGCATGGTACCTAGACATTGAGGAGGAGGCAGGGGAAAAAGAATAAGCTAAGTGGCAGAGGAGGAGGCTCAACTGAAGCTCAGCTTCTTTGTGGCTTAGCCTCAGATAGCTGAGAAGGCTGCAGGAGTTCAGCTTTAGAGCAATCCTAATGCTCAGTCCCAGAGCTTAACAGAATAATAATTAAAAGAATATATCTCAATACTCAAAGAATTCATTTCATTCCCCATCAAGCAGACCCTACACATTCTAGATTAGGGAACAGCACTTCAGGCAGAGCTTCAGCTTTAGCTACAAACCTACAAGCCAAACTGTTAGTACAATATGCAAGTCCAAAGCATGCCTGTGCATGCTCTTTTATCCCTGTGGAGGTTGGTACTCGCTTTCTCCTGCCACAGCATCCATAGCCACCACTCTAGACTCACTGTTTTGCTGTGATAGCCCCAGCTATTCAGTGGGAGGGGAATCAGAGAAGCATCTGGCTGTGTCCCCACAGCTAGATAAGGAATAATTACATCATCAGCCAACACTTCTGGAAGACCTGAGCAGATCTTAGCAGATGTCATTGATCTGCACCTGGTTGCGGGGACATAGCCAGATGCTTTTCCAGTTCTCCCACCCCAGCTCTCTACCACTTGCTGAATGGCTGTGAGTGGCTATGGCAGCAAAACAGTAAGTCTTGCTGAGTGCGGTGAGAGGGAGTCACAGCATAGTTGCAACTGTATTGGACTTGATGACATAGGATCTCAGCCAATATGTTTAAATAGGTAGATGCTCCACCATGGTGCTACCTTTCCAAGGTGGTGCGATTGCATATTCCCAGGAAGCAAGTGTCAGGAGCAGTGGTACTATTAAGATCTCCCAGGTCAAACAGGCTTTTGCTAAAGGGCCAGACTCAATGTGCCAAGCAGCTACGGGGCAGCAGTTGAGGTGGTAGGGTGACATTCGCTGTTGCAGTTGCTGGCTGCCCATTGCCAGGCAACAGAGTACTGAGATAGCTGAAGGCAGTTTGGCAGACAAACTGAGACAGCTTAACAGTTCACCGGAGCTTGCCTGTTTAGTGTTGAGCAGAAGCGTAGTCCAAAGATCGGTCCAGGACTTCAAGAATCCAGCAAGCAGCAAGGTCAGACAGTCCTGGGGTCAGAGAATACAGGCAGATAGCAAAGCAGGGAGTCAGTAATGCAATGACCAGCAAGCACACACGTTGTTTCTGGCATCAGACCACCACCCTCTACCTTCTTTAAAAAGGCTTGAGCCAGCTGGATTTCATCCCAGCCTGTTGCCCTCATGGCCTGACTAATTCCTGGTACACTTATGTTTGCTTGTCTTCTGTTGAGACTGCTGTTCACCTGGAGAAGCTGGCTCCTGGCCTATGACACTGGCAAGGGATGGCAGTGACACTTCAGCTAATTCTTGTTAGCACTGGATGAAAGGAGATAGTAGCAAGTCATGATTTTGAATTTTTTTTTTACCATGAGAATCCTATGGTGAGACGGTCCAAAAACGAAGCATGTGCTGGAAGATGAGACACACACGCATACACAGGTTGGAAGGCATTCAGCTACTGGAGAAGAGCAGAGGACAAGTATGAGTACTGTGCTGGGTCTAATAGTGCAACTGTACTCAAGTCAAAAGGATGTTTAGCTGCTGACATGTTCAGATGCGAAAGGAAGGCCTGAAGCTCAGCAACACGCATAGTAGGAACAAAAATATAAGAACATGGATCAAGGGAAGTTAGAGACATAAAGCAAGAAATTGAATGTATAAACATTGCAATACTTACATTGTGAATGGGCTGACGTGGACAGGAATGAGACATTTTCCATCACATAATTACAGAGGCCTCTCCACTTTCTTGAGGGTTCAGGGTGCAGAACCCTGGCAAAAGTGGAAAAACTGCAAATAACTGCCCCACTGCAATCCCTCTCCCATTCCCTTCTGGTGCTCCCCACTCCCTTTCCTTTGCCTTTTGCACACTGTAGCCAGAGGGAAGAAGGAAGATTTGCTCAAGCTATCCCCCTCCCATTCCCTTCCCTTTTGCCTTGGTAGGACTTCTCAGCACTGGGGCTGGAGGCAAAGGAATGGGAGGCGGGAGCTCCAGAGGGGAGAAGAAGGGCAGGTGCACCTCATACTCTTTGCCTTTTGTCCAGGTGCTTGCCTTCCTTCTCAACACCCAGCAAGAGACAAGCAAATCGGAGGAAGAGAACGTTGTGGGGAGACATGTGTACACCTCATAAATAATCAAATTCGTGAAGGTCAAACGCATGAATATGGAAAGAGGACTGTACAGTGTTTTAATTGGAAATGAAAATCTAAGAAGAAATGTAGTGGCATTAATAACGACGCAAGATATGACAAAAACAGTTAGGGGATATAATGCAAAGTCTGACTGAATAGAAACAATAACTCTTCATGGGAAAAATATATAACAATGAGCCAAGTTTATATTCCCACTATAGAGGTAGGAGAGGAAGGCACAGAAAGATTCTATGCTGGCATCCAGAAAGAAGTCAATCACACGCCAAAACAACATATATTGATAATCATGGAATGTAAAAGTAGGAAGCAGTGCAGAACTAAACGTTGGAGGGAAATTTGGCCTAAGATCAGGAAATGAAGAAGGAGAGCAACTTACTGGATTTTGTGATGCTAGCTTTTTTTATTGCAAACACATTTTTCAGACAATCAAAGAGATGACTGTTTATGTGGATACCACTGGATAGCCAATATAGAAATCCAATTGTCTACATAATTGGAAGCCAAAGATGGAGAAACTGAATTCTTTGTACAAAAACAAGACCAGGATAGGACTGTGGCATAAACCATAAGCTGCTAATATCAAAAATTAGAGTAAAGCTAAAGAAGTACACAGAAGTATCAATCACAGTGTAAAAATACAGTATCTAAAGAAAATCCCTGTAGAGTTTAAAGAAAATACGAAGAACAAATTTGTACTGATAAGCCTAATTGACAGGGAATCAGAACAACACTGGATTGAGACCAGGGACATTATCAGGGAAGAATGAAAAAGGATACCATCTGTACCCAAAAACTAAGAAAATACCCATTGGATAACAGATGAAAATCCTCAAGCAGTTAAGGACATGCGAGAAACAAAAGTAAAAGGGTCAGGCAACTATTTGGTGACCTGTGCATAGGGACAAAGAAAATCATTATGACAATCAATGCACAGAAATAGAAGAAGACAACAACAGAAATCACAGTAGACTACCTCCCGAGGATCTGAAAAGTAAAAAGGAAAGTTAAAGCAAGGACAGGGATGACGTATGACCAACAATGGAACACATTATATGATCAGGAAAAAAAAAAAGAGAATAGAAGCAATACACTGAGGAACCATATGAAAGAGATGAAAGTTGCCTTTTGACAATGACTCTATAGTTTTAGAAAGTGAATTGGAAGCTACTCTCAAGGCACTTGGGAGAAAAAAGTGACCAGAAACCACTGACATGCCGATATAGCTGTTTCAAGCTTTAGAGACAAAATCTATCCAAATTCTGGCAAAGCTTTTACAAATAAGTATGGGAAAGCCAACATAGTGAAGTGGTTTGAGGACAAGACTTCAGTCCTGGAGACCAGGGTTTGATTCCCTGCTTGGGCATGGAAATCCACTGGATGACCTTGGGTGTGTAACACAGTCTCAGCCCCAGAAAACCCCGTGATGGAAGAGAAATAATGGCCCAGAGACTAGAAACACTGAATAGATTCCAGTCCGCAGGAAGGGTGAGATGAGGGACTAGTAACCACTGGGCAATTGCATTAATCTCCTGTGCCAACAAATAAAGTGCAACAAAGGAAGTCATTGGGTGGGGTTGGGAATCTGACCCAGATGATGATGACGATGATGATGACGACGACGATATTTATTTATAACACCCTTTACACCAAGGGGCAGAATAACGAGATATACAATCAGAAACAAAGACATTGAAACAGAAAACCACAACAAAGGCAAGCATGTGGTCACCTTGTGGAAGCTGAACGGGTCCAGGCTGAATCTGTGACTGCATGAGCAACCACTCATAAACTGCATGGATGCCACCTTGAGCCCAACCATGGGAGAGAAAACAGTAAATGTAACAGTCACAATAAGTTATGGCATAGCTTTGGAGGCCTGATTGACACTGATATTGCTGCCATTCTAGTGCCAGTGAAAACATGGTTGTATGTTGTTTGAATTCTTTTGAAGTATTTTAACTGATTCTAATCTGTCTTTTTTAGCTTCTTATACTGTTATGTTTAAAGCCTGTGAAATTTATTTTGTTGTTTATATTGTTTTAAACTGAGTATGTTGATATTTTTTTTTATGTTGCCCTGAGATCTTTAGATAGAGGGTAGGATATAATTATTTCAATAAATAATGAATAAATAATAAAAGGCAAATTTGGCAGCAATGTGCAAAGGCAGGGCAGGGCATTGTTTCATCAACATAGTGTCCCTTCCTTTCAAATGACTGAGAGCATAGAGAGGCAGAAAGAGAGAGAGTAAGAAAGATCTAAGAATGTTTGACTTAGAAAGTTTGAAATAGGAAGGGATCCATTAAAAGGCAAGTAAATGCCCTAAAGATACCAGATCCCATCTGATCCTGGAAACTAAGCAGGGTCAACCCTGGTTAGTACTTGGATATGAGACTGCTCAAATGAATGCCTGGTGCTGTAGGCTATTTTTCAGAGGAATGAACTGGCAAAACCACCTCCGAGTTTTCCTTGCCGATGAAAACCCTATGAAATTTGGAATACTGTGTCATTTGGAATACTCTGTCCAGTTCTGGGCACCTCAATTCAAGAAGAATATTGACAAGCTGGAACGTGTCCAGAGGAGGGTGACCAAAAGGGTGAAGGCTCTGGAAGCCATGCCCTATGAGGAACGGCTTAGGGAGCTGGGGATGTTTAGTCTGCAGAAGAGAAGGTTAAGTGGGGACATGAAGGTTATGTTTAAATATTTGATGGGATGTCATATCGAGGAGGGAGCGGGTTTGTTTTCCACTGCTCCAGAGACTAGGACAAGGAGCAATGGATTCAAGCTGCAGGAAAAGAGATTCCACCTGAACCTTAGGAAGAACTTTCTGACGTTCAGAGCTGTCCAGCAGTGCAATATGCTGCCTCGGAGTGTGGTGGAGTCTCCTTCTTTGGAGGTTTTTAAGCAGGGGCTGGATGACCATCTGTTGGGAGTGCTTTGATGGGTGTTCCTGCATGGCAAGGGGTTGGACTCGATGGCTCCTGTGGTCTCTTCCAACTCTGATTCTATGAAATTCATGAGGTTGCCATAAGTTGACAGGTTACTTGAAGGCACACGCACGTGCGTGTGCGCATATACACGCACGCACGCACATACACACCACTAGAAAGGCAACAAAGATGGTGTGGCTATAAGCAGAAAACTCCACCTGTTTACTGAATGTGGGTTCAGCAGTACAATGCATCTGGAAGCGTCTGTCTGCTCCTGGGGTTTTCTCTTGTATTCTCCTCCCCCCTGTGCAAATTCTGTGAATCAGTTCATCAAAACACCCAAACTTCCTGAAAGCCAGTACTTTCCTGGATCCTGAAACTCCGGAATCTCTAAAAACATGGCACTATTGGCAAAAATTCAACAGGTGTTCTTCCAGTCAGCAAAGGCCTATCCCCTCCAGGAAAAGTTCACCAGTGGGATTTTTACATATCACGCAGGCCTTAAAAGTGTTGAGGCTCTGGAAGGTGGTAACTTCATAGACATACAATTATAGTTGGGATAAATAAGTTCTTTGTTTGATTTTTGTGCTTCTTTCAAAGAAAGTGAAGTTACTCTTTTGAAGTAATTTGTACCACTTACTCAATCTGATATTTTTAAATGGTTGTGATAGCCTGCATAGTATATAAGAACCAGTGAGGTATACATTCATACATTCAGTGAGGTATACATTCATACATTCCCTCCACATTAGTGGCTTTGAGTTTCATGATTTTGATTATTTTTGAGTTTCTCTAATCCCCACCCACCTCAGTTGCTTCTTTTCCAAGGGAACCTTCACCCTTGGCAGCTCCAATGAAGTTATGGAGCTCTTTAAAAGCCCATCTTTGGTCCTTCTCTTCCTCCACCAACTGCTGCCTGGCCGGCTAAGGGCAGCTTGCAGCCTGATTTCTCAACACCACAAACAGTCAACACCGATGCCTCCTACATCCAAAGAAGAAGATGGGCATGAGAGAGGAAGTATAGGACCAGCATGCCAACCCACCCCCTTTCCCTTTCCTTTCCCAGATCTGGTTTGGACCTTAAGTGCCCACTCTCCCCACCATGCCTTAGCCCTCTCCCACCCCCACGCGCACACACACGTATTTTGATACTTGTGATTTTTCAACTTTTGCGAGGGGCCTGAACCCCTAACCCCAGCAAATGTGGAGCGCTGACTGTCATTGTGTGGCTGTTGGACTATGGTCCTTTCCACACGGGGGACGGGGAAGCGGGGCAGTGCACGCAAGGGCGGAGCTTACCTGGAAGCGGGTTGCTCCGTCCCTGCGGGGAGCGCGCGTTCGCCGCTCCACATGCTGGCGAATTTCGGCGGCATTCGGCGGTGCCCAAAATGGCGGCCGGCAACTTCCGGCGGCGCTCCGCCAATCAGGGCAGCACGCCAGCCGGAAGCCCGCCCCTGGGCAGCTCTGCAGGGATGCGCTAGCGCGTCCCTGCAGTTTCAAACGGGGTGCTGCAACGGGTTAGCGCGCTCGTGTTTTTTAGAAACCACATGAAATGTGGTTTTTAAAAAATACACCGTGCCACTCCTTGCGGCCGTGCGAGGGCAGTTTGAGGTGTGGAACCTCCACTTTTCAAACCGCCCTAGCACACCCCACGGTGTGGACGACCTCCGGGTGAGGTCTCCCTAAGCTGTTTTTTTTTTTACCCCGTGTGGAAAGGGCCTATATTAGACTATGATTCTGGAAGACCAGGATTCAAATTCCCGCTCAGGTGTGAAAACCTACTGAGTGAACTTGGGCAAGCATATTCTCAGAGGCCATTTCCACATGGGGTGAGGGAATCATGACGATACTTACCGGATCTTCTGGCTCCCCGGTCCGGTCCAGGCTGCTCCAGAGCAGTGAATGGTCATAGATCTGCACTGCTCCGGCGTCCAAAACGGCGGCTTCCAGTTGGTCGTGGGTCCCAACCAACCACTGAAGCTCGCCAACCTAAAGCCCACCCTCCGCAGATCACAGGCTCGCATTGGTGTGAGCCTGCGAATCTGCACCAGAGAGCAGGCACACAGTGGCGCGCTCCAGGCTTTTGAAAGACCGGAAAAAACAGGTCTTTCAAAAGCACACTGGAGGACCACTTGGGGTCCTTCCGGAGTGGACTGAGGTGCGGATCTACACTAAGTAGTCCGGGCCCAGTCCGCTCCAAGAGCAGACGTCCTCCGTGGAGGACGTACTACACCGTTTTTATTACCCCATGTGGAAATGGTCTTAGTTTCAGAGGAAGGCAACAGCAACCCTGCTCTAAAGAAATCTTGCCCAGAAAAGCCCTTGATAGCCTTGCCTTAGGGGTGCCATAAGTTAGAAACAACTTTTCCAATTATTTTTGTTACCTTAAAAACCCAGCAACATAGCACGGATAAGAAAATGGCATAAAACTTTGAAAACTCCTATCAAAAAACTTCTAAAACTGCCCACAAAAATAATACTTTCATTTGCAAGGTTGCCTCCTGTTGTACAATCTGCCACACAGACTTGGTTCCTCTGGGGACCATTTGCTTAAACCAGACAGCTTTAGCCTGGCAATAGTCAGTCAGAGGGCCTTTTTCTCAGCCACCCCAGACTGTGGAATGACCTGCTGGAAGAGATTTGACAGCTAAACATACTGGCTGAATTTTAAAAGTATTAAAGACCTATCTTTTCCAGCAGGCCCCTGTGGTTGATTTTAAACTATGAATTTTAAATATACATATATATATACACACACACACATACAGAGAGGGAGGGAGGGAGAGGGCCTTTTTGCACTACATTGTTAAAGTGCTATTGCTCCACTTTCAATGTCCTATGGAATCCTGGGGTTTGCAGTTTTGGGAGAGGCATTTAGAATTCTCAGCCAGAGAGTTCTTTGGCTTCAGCAAGCTAAAAACCCCAGAATTCCACAGGAGGTTGAAAGTGTAATAATAGCACTATAACAGTGTAGTGTGGAAATGGCCCTCTGGCTGTGTTTTAATCCAGTTTTATATGTTAAATGGTTTTATGTGTTTATAGTTGTGCATTGTATTTTAATCTGTGTTATACCCTGCCTTGAGCTTTGGAGAGAGGCAGGTAAGAAAAGTTTATCATCCTACTCTTTTCTGGATGGGAAAGAGCACCCCATACTAGAGTTGCTGGACTGCAGCTCCCAGCATTCTTCTCAAATGGCTTTGCTGACTTGGGCCGATGGGAGTCATAGTCCCACACTATGGGGAGGGCCATGTATTACTCCTTTCAACTGCTAGCTGATTTTGGAATGTGACTCCATTCTGCCCTTCTTAACCCTCCTCTGAAAAGAAGTGACTTGTGGCAAGTAATTAAATCATGCATAATTTGTTCCTCCCAAGCCCTGATGTTTCTTTCTATACCTTAAATGTTTGTAATCTTGTTTTTATAAATCCTGGAGTCATCACCAGGCTGGCCTGTAAACCCGAGCCATTGAAAGGCCACTAATGTTCTGCTAGAGCGCAGCAAGCTCCCACTCCCATGCATGCAGAGTCTAAGAGCATCTTTGGCTAAGCCCTGAGACTGATATTATGGCTCAGCTGAGTTGCACGTAATACGATTAAGGAGATGAACTCTAGTCCTTGTCCCATTAAGATAATCACCTGCACGGATGGGGCAAGGGAAGGGTGGAGGTTGATGCCGGTACTTGGGGTGAGGTGGGGGGCTTGGGGAGTGGCATCTACTGGAACTCCCAGGGGGTGACTGGAGACAGTTTGGGGATAGATGTGGGTGATCAAGCTGCAGCTTAATCCAGACAAGGCAGAAGTAATTTGGGTGGAAAATCTGCTGATCTGGATTGAGGGATTCATCTGATCTGGGGCGAGATTGCTTAATCACTCCATAGCTGGATAGCAGAGAACAGAAGTTCCTTCTGGTACCCACCTTTCACGCTCCAGTCGCCCCTCCACATTTGTAGGTTTGACTTTCACGGATATGATTGTTTGTTAATTTCTTCAACTCCTGCCTCTCAGCACTTCTTTTCTGGGGGAACCTTCACTTTCAGCAGCTCCGATCGGACTGCACAGCCCTTTAAAAACCAGCCTCTGGTCCTCCTCCTCCTCCTCCACCCTCACCAGCTGCTGCCTGGCAACCTAAGGACACCTCACAGCCTGATTTCTCAGCACCCCAAACCCTCTCCCGGTGCCTCCCACACACCCAAGGAAGGAGATGGATGAGAAAGAGGCAGTATTGGGCCACCATGCCAATGCCCCCTTCCCTCTCCTTTCTCTGACTTGGTTTGGACCCCGGCTGCCCCCTCTCCCCACCATACCTGGGCCCTTCCTACAGACATACATTTTAATATTTGTGATTCTTCCACTTTTACAAGAATCCTGAGCCCCTAACCATAGTGAATGTGAAGGGCCAACTGTATACTGATGATCCCACTTTTAACTGCCATGCCTGCAACCAGTGGAGTCCTGGAACATAGTTTGTTGAGACAATAGAGCTCTCTGGCTGAAAACTGTAAATATTCCTCCATAAACTGGAAATCCTAGGATTCCATAGGATGCAGCCGTGGCAGTTAAAGTGGAATCATAGCTGCATAATTGTGTAGTGGGAAACGGCCCTTGGATACCTTGCTGACTCTGAAGAAGCATACCTGAAGACAGTCGCCGGGGGTGTTTTGTAGCATCTTCAGTTGGTATCTTAGTTGCATCTCTGTCTAGAGCAGTGGTTCTCAACCTGTGGGTCCCCAGATGTTTCTAGACTTCAGCTCCCAGAAGCCCTGAGCATTGACCATAGTGGCTAGGGCTTCTGGGAGCTGAAGTCCACAAACATCTGGGGACCCACAGGTTGAGAACCACTGGTCTGAGAATAGACTTGGCCTGTGTGGCACACGGTCTAACAACATCTAGACAGGACTATCGTGAAATGCTCCGTACAGGGTTGCCCTTGAAGAGGATTCAGAAAGACTACAGGTGATACAGAATGTGACCACTTGCAACCTTGCAGGAGCCAGGTCAGGGATGGAGAATCCTCAGTCAGTCAAGTATTTTGGATTACAACTCCCACAATCCCTTACCATTGGCCAGGCTGTGTGCAACGTTTGGGAACTGATCCAAAATACTGGAATCAAGAAATTCCACACCCTGGTGGTAGCTTGGGGACAGGGAGCCAGATGTTGTTGTACTATATTTCCCATCCATCCTAGCCAGAGGCAAGGAATGGTGGAAGTTGAAGTATTTTATTGTATTGGTTCCTGCTATATAGTTGAACAATGTTGTATTCTATCACAATTTAAGAGATTTATTTTTAAATTATTTAAACTTCAAAGTTGTTTTATAACTTATTGATACTGAATTTTACCATTTTATATAGAGTAAATATCTCAGGAACATTTTAGTCACAAAAGGTGGTAATAATTATATTAACAAGCAGAAAAACAGATCAATAATGGACTGAAAGAAGTAACGGACTCATTGCTTAGGGAAATAGTAAGAACTCAGCATCACCCCTACCCATATGATGGAACAATCCATAATGGAGATGAAATTAATGAGGGTGTGGAAGGAATTCTCATATCCATTCTTCTGAGAGAGCTTTTCCTTGTAAAAAAGAACATTCAGTCTCCTGACCTGAATTTTTTTGCAACCATTGCAAATGTAGATGATGTTAGACTTTTAAACAGTTTAAAATATCAACACTGTTGTTGTTGTATACCTTCAAGTCGTTTCTGATTTATGGCAACCCTAAGGTGAACCCATCACAGGGTTTTCTGGGGCTGAGAGTGTGTGACATGCCCAAAGTCACCCAGTGGATTTCGATGGTCAAGTGGAGAATTGAACTCTGGTCTCCAGGGTCATAGTCCAACTACTCAGATTATAATTCATTGATTTATGCCCATAGTTTGTAACTAATGGCCAGCATGGTGTAATGATTTGAGCATTTGATTGGGACTCCAGGAGACCATGGTTCGAATAGTCAATATCCTCTGTGAAGTGTAGTGCCCAGAACTGGTCACATTATTCCAGGTGAGGTCTAACCCATCACACTGGTTTTTGACTGCTAGGTCACACTGTTGGCTTATGATCCACTAACCTTTAGATCTTTTTCAAATGTACTGCTGTCAAGCCAGGTGTCACTCTTCAGTCTCAGTTTTGGGAGAAAGAAGGAATCATCATCATCGTTCTTTATTTGCGCATTTCATTTCTTCCAGCCTTAAGGTAATGCCTTACATTTCTAGTTGTTGAAATTCATTTTGTTAGTTTTGGACTCAGTCTCCAATCTATTAAGGTAACTGTGTACCCTGATCCTATCCACTGAAGTATTAGCTGCCTCTCCTAATTTGGTGTCATCTGCTAATTTGATACATGTGCTCTTTGTTCCCTCACCCAAGTCATGTATAAAGATATTCACAGGACAGAACCCTGGAAATAAGCGATAAGTGGGAGGCACCTCATCACTTATTTCCAGGATGAAGAGGAATCATTGTGAGGACTCTTTGGGTTCAGTCAGTCAACCAGTAACAGCCATGTAACGGCAGCATTATATAGCACACGCACACACACCTACCTATTTTGCTATCCCCACTTTTTAACACATACCTGGGTCCTGAACTTTTCCTTGGGTTCTGCCAAGGAGAGAGAAACCTTTACCCCTAATCTGGCCCATGGAGTTCCCCCATCTGGTTCATAAAGTAACCTGGGGATTCTCTGCCCTTCCTTAAGGTCCCATCTTCTGCAGCAGGGATATTTCCCCTACCTATCACTCTCCTAAGTGAAAGGGCCACCAGAGTATAAGGGAACTCTGACATTATCTCTGACTCTGAGCAGACAGTGATATCAATGGGATTCTCACTCGTCGCCACTGCTTGCCATCCTAATTAAGAAGGTAAGATGCCCTTTAAGGGGAATCTCACTGTTCTCTCTGATCAATATCCACCAAAATGTATGGGAGAGGGATGAGTCTCCAAGGTGACCCTCATCCATATAAGGCCATGAGCAAAAAGTGGGACAGTATGTACTGCACAAAGGGATTTGGCTGGCACTTGGAGGAGCTCTGCCAAGCATCGACTGAGTCCTTTTGCTCTGTGCAGAGAAAGTCATGGAACTCCGTGCCTCTCCTCATAGAATCATAGAGCTGGAAGAGACCACAAGAGCAATTGAGTCCAACCCCCTGCCATACAAGAATACACCATCAAAGCATTCTCAAAAGATGGCCATCCAGCCTCTGTTTAAGAACCTCCAAAGAAGGAGACTCCACCACACTCTGAGGCAGCATATCCCAACATCAAACTGCTCTTACCATCAAGAAGTTCTTCCTAACATTTAGACAGAATCTCTTTTCCTGAAGTTTGAAGCCATTGCTCTGTGTCCTAGTCTCTGGAGCAGCAGAAACCAGGCTTGCTCCATCTTCCATATGATATCCCTTCAGATATTCAAACACAGTTATCATGTTGCATCTTAATCTTCCCTTTTCCAGGCTAAACATACCCAGCTCCCTAAGCTGCTCCTCACAGGGCATGGTTTCCAGGCCTTCCACGATTTTGGTCACTCTCCTCTGGACACGTTCCAGCTTGTCGATACCCTTCTTAAATTGAGGTGCCCAGAACTGGAACAGTACTCTAGGTGGGGTCTGACCAAAGCAAAATAGAGTGGTACTATCACTTCCCTTGACCTAGGCTGTTTCCACACTAGGCTGTTACAGCGCGATTATTCCACTTTCAACATCCTATGGAATCCTGGGGTTTGCAGTTTAGGGAAGGGCCTCAAGAGCCCCTTCCTAAACTGCAAACCCGAGGATTCCATAGGATGTTGAAAGTGGAATAATCGTGCTATAACAGCCTCGTGCGGAAATGGCCCTAGACATTATACTCCTGTTGATGCTGCGCAGAATCACATTGGGTTTTTTAGCTGCCCCATCACACTGCTGACTCATGTTCGGCTTGTGGTCTACTAAAAGTCCTAGATCCTTTTCACATGTACTGTGGTCAAACTAGGTGTCACCCATCTTATATCTGTACCTTACACTTCTCCCCATTGAAATTCATTTTGTTAGTTTTGGCCCAGCTATCTAATCTGTCAAGATCATTTTGAATTTTGATCCTGTCCTCTGAGGCATTAGCTACCCCTCCTAATTTGGTCTCATTTGCAAATTTGACAAGAATGCCCCTTTTTCCTCTTCTAAGTCGTTTATAAAGATCCAGAATAGCACTGGGCCCAGGACAGAACCCTGGGGCACCCCCACTAGTCACTTCTCTTCAGGATGATACATGGTGCACCAATGCATGGAGCACCTCTGCAAGGAGAAATGGGAAGTGGGAGTTGGCAAAGGGCCTGATGGTATCATGGGGAGGACAGTAAGCCATGCTCCTGACATGGTATGACCTGATTGCAGGGCTAGGAAGGGGCAATGCAGCTCTTAGGGCTAACATGATTCTCTGCCATTTAAAATGGCTATTTAAAACAGTGGTTTGCACCTTTGGCCTTCTCTATGTTTTGGACTTCAGTGTCCAGAATCCCCAATCACTGGCAACGTTGGCTGGGATTTGAAATCCAGAACATTGGGGAGGATCAAAGGGTGGGAACCTCTTTTTCCTAATAGTTTAAATAAATGAGTCATTGATACATTACCTGTTGAAAAAGATTCATGTCCCCACAAAATGCAATTCCTAGGAAAAAGAAATGGCTGTTAAATGGCTTAATGACGAATGTTAAATGGTCTGAAGCATTTATATATCCAGAGCGGAGCCTCGTGGGCTGCCTCTCGGTGGCACAGTAGCAGCACAAAAATTGCTGGGAATCCTTGCCCCAGTACCACCTCTCAATATGAGCCTGCTTGTATAGTAGAGGTTAACATATGTAGCAAATACTTCAGGTGTTTTGTAAGTAGCCATGCAAGCCTACTTTTGGCCTGGGATGGTGGAACGATGCCCAATTCAGGACCAAGTGTGTGAATAATTGCAGGCACCCCTCTGGAGGTGTGAGTGGCCTGGAAGCAGCAAAACACTGCAACAGCAAAGTGGATTGAAAAGACTTTACGCTTAACCCCATAATCCTGATTTCGAGATGAATCGAGTGTTAAGTACACACCAGTGATTTGTTCACAATCACCCCTAGCTATTCCCTTCCCTCCTACCCCTCCATTCCCTTTCCCACTGTTTTCTCATTGTGGTCAGAGATCTATCTAAGTATTTTTGTTTTGTTTTTTGTTGAAACTATACAGCAGTGGTGACTAGTTTCCTTATAGAGGTATTCAGCAAATTCATGAAGGAGAGATCTAACTTTCCTTCTATTTCTGATTTCAGTGTGAGTGCTTTTGCTTATGTAGCCAACTGAGGCCATATCCGCATTGCACTGTTATAGTGCTATTATTCCACTTTCAACATCCTCTGGAATCCTGGGACTTGCAGTTTAGAGAGGGCCCTTTAGAATTCTCAGCAGAGAGCTCTTTGGCCTCAGTAAACGACAAATCCCAGAATTCCATAGGATATTGAAAGTGGAATGATAGCACTATAGCAGTGTAGGGTAGAAATGGCCTGAGAGTGAATTAATAGCAGGTTGGGAGTAGGTGGAGGGGAGAAGGAAGACCCTGGAATTCATAAAAGTAGAAAGCATATTTAGAAAATATCTAGAGGGGAAGACTAAATGCTCTCAGTGGGCATACAATTGACAAATGATTGCTACAAGGAAAAACAAAGGGATCAGGAAAGAGCGAATGGAGTGTAGTGACTGGAATGCTGAACAGCAGGACTTCAAACTGTGTTTCCTCATCATTTTCAGGGACCCTTACCCCCACCCCGCCATGCCAATTCATATCCTGTATAACAACTCAGTTCATTCAGCAGCTCCCTTGACCTTCTGTGAAACACTTTCATCAGGGCTGCCATGAGGAGGGGAGTGGGGAGGGAAGCCTGCTTCTGACAGTCCAGTTGCGTCTGCCTAAAACCGGACGTATCTTAGAGTCTTTTAGCCACTGAGGCGAACAGGAACCACCCTGTGCAGGGGCTGTGTGCTTCTGGATACCAGCTGCAGGGGAGCAAAAGTGGGAGAAGAGCCAGATAGCCTGGAGAGAAGTGTGAGGAAAGGGAAGGCTGATTGCTCTAGCAGTTACATTTCTTTCCTAGGGTTGCACAGCAGTGATGAGGGAAGACAGGCAAAATCTGCTGGATCTGAGCAGCCTGTTTTTCCAAGATCTTTCTTCCTTGTTTTCTTGCTGCAATGGTAAGAAATCAGGAGAGAGGCGACGCATTGGTGCGGCTGGAATGCTGAACAGCAGCCCCCCCAAACTGCAACACTCGCTTGAAGTTCCCACGGCTCAGTGGATTGGATTCAGGACTTGTATGCTATGATGGGAAGGGCTCCACTCAAGGAAAGTGTTTTCTTGCCATTTTCAGAAATCCTACCTCTCCACTCCCAACAAACTCATATGTATCACACAGTATATTCAGCAGCTCCCTTGACCTTCTGGGTAACCTTTTTCCTCTGGGCAACCTTTTTCCTTCTTCCACCATTGCCTGTGCTGGTGGTTGTTGTTGTTGTTGTGTGCCTTCAAGTCATTTTTCTGTTACAATGACCTTAAGGCAAGCCTATCTTGGGGTTTCCTTGGCAAGATTTCTTCGGAGGGGGGTTGCCATTGCCTTCCTCTGAGGCTAAGTGAGTGTGACTTGGCTAAATTTGGGGGTTCCTGTGGCCAAGCGGGGTTTTGAACCTGGGGCCATTTCCGCACTAGACTGTTATAGTGCTATTATTCCACTTTCAACATTCTATGGAATCCTGGGGTTTGCAGTTTAGGTCTTCAAGCAAACCACTACACTGTATGCTAGATTAGGTGGCCCTTTAATATGCTCTTGTAGGAACCCAGAAAGAGTTTCAAACAGGCTGTGTACACAGATGACATAATAATTTATTCAGGAACAAATAGTGCCTCCCTTGTATTTAATTATTTAATTAAAATTTATAACCCCTTCCTTTTTGGGGGGATTGCTATACATAGGGTTAAAATTAAAGGCAAAATGCAACATATAGCATTAAAATTACAGACTGAACTCACAATGTCAGTAAAATAGATGTAAACAGTAAAAATGCAGATGGGTATAGTAGAAAAACAGTGTTTGGCATCTCACTTTGCACAACAAGGGTGAGTGGAAACAGACAATTTGCTTTTATTGTTACCGGAAGCAGAGGGGAAAAACCCCACAAAAGCAATGTATAAGAATGAGAACTGCTACAGAAGAATTTAAAAAATAATAACAATCTAACTCTGACTGTCATCTTGTCTTCTCCGCCTCTGCCCAAGTCTCCTTGGCAAAGATTTTAAAAGAGATTTCCCCCTCCTCCTCTCACTCTGTGTTGTACCTGAATGCACATGTAAGCATCTGCTCAAGTTAAGAATAGCTGTGATGACTCACAGACCTGTCTGGGTTCTACACACCCTTTTTAAAGGCAGGTTTAATATGCCCACCTCAGCCAGCAGTGTTCCTCCATTCAAAGCAGAGATTCCACAGCTCACGTTGTGTTGCAGGTATGGAACAACAGAAAGACATTGGCCAAAACCTTACAAGGGTATCAGGGATACACAGTCAGGTATCACTATGGCATAAGGCAGCATCAGCCTCCTGTGGAAATGGACTGACATTTAATTTCTTTATCATGTATTTGGACTGATACCCTTTGTTTGCAAAGTTAGAATTGAGCTCCGTTTCCATGTCAGCTCTATCTTGGAGGATTTCAGGAGAAGGATGGGGTAGTTGGCTTAACTATCACTCAGAGATCTTTTTCCAGGGTAGAGAATCCAGGAATCGCAGGACTTCAACTCCCACCTCAACTAGTCAGCACGGCAGGAGTAATGGGATTTGTTGTCCAAAACATCTGGAGGGCCACAGGTTGGAGAGTTGGTTACAGCTCTCTGGCAGAGGATTCTTAAATACCTTGCCAGAGCACAAATCCCAGGATTACATAGGATGGGGCCACAAGAAGCTAAGAGCAGTTTCAAACTGCTGTGAGTGTATAGTGCAGCTGCTTTTCCTGCTAAAGACCTAAGTCATCCTTGCAGTTAAAGGGTTGAATTCATCCATTTCTACCTTTTGTCATACGTTATGCTATCCATGCCGTACGTGCTATCCACAGTTTTTGAATGTATGGCACAGCACATACAGCATCCTGAGATGCTCAGCTTCTGTCTTTTTTTTTTTTTTAAAAAAAAGTTCTCTATCCCATGTGCATGCAAGAGAGTACCTGAAAAAGAATGCACAGAAGCTTAGCAGGGCTGCTCATGATTAGAGGGTGGTAGGATGCGAATTCTCTGCAGAGTGTCTTGCTCTTCCCTCTGGCTAGCATGAGAATATGTGCACACGTGCATGGCAAATGCATTTGATGTGTATAATTTGGTTGGGGGGGCAGAACTCAGTCTCCTTTTAAAGCAGAATTTGGGTTATTTTAGGCACATGTTTGGGATTCTGTTTAGAGCATGCACAGCCTCTTGTGAACACACCTGTACTGCTCCTGAACAGTGATGCCCTGCAGGCCAGGCTCCTAAGCTGAAGCACCAGGGCCTTTGGAGTGGCAGAGACAGTGGTGTCCTTGGCCAACCTCCCTCTCTGTCTCTTCATTCTCTGCAACTCTCCTAGTGGCAGGTAGAGGGGCAAGGGGGGTCAATGTGCTCCAAGTTCTGGCAGAGAAATCAATGCACTCTGGGCTTTATTACATGCTTTAAAGGTGCTGTCTAAGGTATTGAACTTGCTTGGAGAATAGGACTGAACACTGTGGATAGCTCCTTAAAGTTCAGATTAAAATCCAGAGTGGATGCAGCATCCCACTGTGACACAGGCCATTTCCGCACTAGACTATTATAGTTATATCCTATGGATGTTGAAGGGCCCCTCCCTAAACTGCAAACTCCAGGATTTCATAGGATGTTGAAAGTACAATAATAGCACTATAACAGTCTAGTGCAGAAATGGCCATAGAAACCACCAGTCTCCTTCCCTCCCTCCCTCTCCCTCTCTCACCCTCTCTTTCTCTCTTTCTCTCTGTGTAACGGGGGGGGGAGAAAGAGATGGGGGGAGAGAGAATGAATTTGCCTAGCAACAATATATTTTTGCAAGCTATTCCCATTGCAGTTCAAAGTACTGGGGGTGCACAATTAATACTTGCCATGGGACTGTCTTTCCGCAGTGGTGGGACTGTGGTGGTGCTCCAGTGAGACAAGAGGCTATGCTGATGGCACCAGTGCTGCTGGTGGCGTCTCCTACATCGGACAGGCTTTTGCTGAGGAGCCGGATGAAGTGTGGCAAACAGCTACTGGGAAGCAGCAGGAGCAGCAGAAGTACTAGAGGGTGTCTCAGAGACAAATGGCAGTGGCATTTTAGCTAACCCTGTTAGTACTGTGAAGGAGGCACTGTAAACCTCCTTTGAAAGTTTTTTTTTTTTTTACCATGGAAACCCTATGATGAGACAACCCTAAATGAAACAAGATTGTGCTGGAAGATGAAACCCAGATGACACTCAACAAGCTACTAGAGTAGAACAGAGGACCACAATGTGTAGCACCATGGTTAATGAAGCAAATGGACTCAAGCCAAAAGGATGTTCAGCTATTGACATGCTCAGAAGTGAAAGGAAAGTCCAAAGCTGCACAACATATACTATAGGAGCATGGGATGTGAGAAGCATGAATCAGGAACCTAGATTAGTAAAACGCAAAGTGGAACGTAGGAATATTGCAATACTTGGAGTAAGTGTGCTAAAGTGGACAGAATCATATGTAAAGCAGGATTAGACTCAGAGGAAGGAGGTGCAAAAACTGGAGAAAGGAACATCAATAATTTAAGATGTGTAGATGATGTGTGATATGACTAGCAGAAAAGAGCAAAGATTTGGAATGATTACTGAAGAAAGTCAAGGAAGAAAGTGCAAAGGCAGGTTTACAGTTGAACATTAAGGAAACAAAAATAATGAGCACAGATGATTTATATAACTTTAAAGTAAACAACAAAGACATTAAAATAGTTCAAGATTTTAGTTCAAGATTTTCCATACCTTGGCTCAGACGTTAATCAAAATGGAAGCTGCAGTCAAGAAATCAGGAAAAAAACTAAGGCCATTTCTGCACTACACTGTTATAAGTGCTCTTCCATTTTTAACGTCCTGTGGAATCCTGGGGCTTGTAGTTTAGGGAGGGGCCTTTAGAATTCTCAGCCAGAGAGCTCTTTGGTCTCAGTAAACTACAAACCCCAGAATTCCACAGGAGATTGAAAGTGGAATAATAGCACTATAACAGTGTAGTCCAGAAAATGCGGAAGGGCAACTATGAAGGAACCAGACAAGATGCCAAAGTGTCAAGATACATCATTGAATACTAAAGTTAGGATTGTCCATGCCATAATATATCCAGTTTCTGTGTATGGCTGTGAAAGCTGGACAGTGAAATCTTATAAGAAGAAAACCAAGTCATGTGAAAATGTGGTGCTGGAGAAGAATTCTACAGATACTCTGGACTGCTGAAAAAGACAAATGAATGGGTCCTAGATCAAATCTGAGCTCTCCCTACAAGCCAAGATGACTAAATTGACTCCCATACTTTGGCCATATCATTAGAAGACATGGCTCCTTAGAAGTAACAATAATGCTTGGTAAGGCAGAAGGCAGTAGGCAGTAAGAAAAGAGGCAAGATCACATTACAGAGAGGATAGACTCAATCAAATAATCTATGGCCTTAAGGCTGCAAGACGTTAGCAGGGCTGTTGGTGATAGGGGGACTTGGAGCTCTCATTCATAGGGCTACCATAAGTCGAAGTCAATTTGATAGCAGTTAACAACAACAACAATTAATACCCACATGGTGGTTTTACTGTTGAACTAGGATTATGGGAACTCAGGGTTCAAATCTTCCATCAGCCGCAGAAACTCACTGGGAAAGCATGGGCAGGTGATGCCTTCTCAACCAGAGGGGAAGGCAGTGGCAACTCCTCTGAACAAATCTTGCAAGAAACCCTACAAGAAGGTCCCTCCCGTCAGTGGGAGTTGACTTCTAGGCACATAATAACAACCGCAATTAGGATCCATTAACATTACAAAATACCAATGATGTAGACTCGAGTCAATAGACTTGGACTCAAGTCAGACTTAAGTCGCTTCAGTGACTCAACTCAGACTCGATTCGGCAATAAATGATGCATTGACTCAACTTGACTCGAGACTTGTATATTTTTAGTGACTGACTTGCTGCCCTTGGTTCAGTAACATAACACATTCATCCAGAAAGCCCAAAGTGTGGGTGCATTTCTCAGAGGGGAACAGCAAACAGGTTAGGCAGTGGGCTTGAGGCAGACTTGTGGTCTGCTCAGCAGCCTGTGCTGCTGCGTATCGGAAGAGCTTTCCAAAATTTCTTCTAAGAGCAGAAGACAAGACTCATCCCCCCGAGTGCAGAGTGTATTTCTCAGAGGGGAACAGCAAGTGTATTAGGCAACAGGCTTGAGGAGGAAGGATCTTTCCTTCTAAAGCTTTTGAAGCTTCAGTTATGGGGAGTAAGAAGGATCCTATTCCCCACTTCTGAAAAATCCTCCAGCATCAGAAATGAGAAGTAAGAAGGATCCTGCTCCCCATGTGTGAAGCTGCAGATAGCAAAATTGCAAACATGGAGGGTCAACTCTGCCTAAATTGTTAAAACTGACTTTATTCAACTCTGTCCAGAAATTCTGGAATATTGGTTGGGGTATAAAGTTGGCTCACAGACTTGAGACCTGACTTGAGATTTGACTTGAAAGTATTTTCAGGAATTTGAGTCTTGACTTGAGACTTGAAGGTAGAGACTTGAGACTTGACTTGAGGCTTGGAGTAAAAGACTTAAATACGTAACTGCAAAATACCTGCTGTTAATGGAGGTGAAAACTGCTAGAACTTTGAGATTTCTCCTTAAGGGCAAAGAGGCACCTAGATAAACCTGAGCTAGTGGGCTTGTGTCATTTGGTGTCCCCTCTTTCCCTTTTTTATACAATCTCAGTTCTTCCCAGATATTTCCAGACAAAGTGCAATGTGGTAACTAAGAGTGCTTACAAGGTGCTAGAAATAAATACAGTTGGCCCTTCACACTCACTGGGGTTAGGGGCATAGGACCCTTGCAAAAGTGGAAAAATCGCAAATATCAGAATTAGTGTGTGTATGTGTCTGTGGGAAGGGGGGTGAGGCATGGTGGAGAGAGTGGGCACTCAGGGTCCAAACGGGGGTCATTTCTGCACTACATTCTTATAGCATGATTATTCCACTTTCAACATCCTATGGAATCCGGCCAGCCCCTCCCTAAACTGCAAACCCCAGGATTCCATAGGATGTTGAAAGTGGAATAATCGTGCTTTAAGAGTGTAGTGCGGAAATGGGCTGGGTCAGGGAAAGGAGAGGGAAAGGGGGTGGGTTGGCATAGTAGCCTTATATTTCCTCTCTCTTGCCCATCTCCTTCCTTGGGGGTAGGGGGGCATCAGAAGAGTATTTATGGTGCTGAGAAATCAGGCTGCACAGCTGTCCTTAGCTGGCCAGGCAGTGGCTGGTGGAAGAGGAGGAGGAGTTTTTAAAGGGCCACACAGCCTGATTGGAGCCACCTGGCAAAGAAATACCAGAGGTGGGAGGGTGGCAGGGGTTGAAGACACTTGCAAATAATCAAATCCATGAAAATCAAACCTGCAAATGTGGAGCGCTGACTATATATTATGATTGAGGGGGAAATGTGGCAGCTACTACATTTCCTGTTGCAGTCTCTTTATTCTGTGACAGTCAAATGACCCACGCAATTGGGTACTATGCAATCTACTGGTGTTCTTTTGGTGATGGATACACACATACCCACAGATATGGAGATAGATAGGATTAGAAGTCAATACAACTGCCTGTGTTTTTGGATCCCCTTTGGACATTGCCTGTCCTTGGTGACTGCCTGTATTTCAAGAACTACCATTTCACCCTTGTTTCTGAACCTTTTCTAGCCTGTAAGACGGAGTGCCTGACCGTAGTCCTCTTAAGCTAACTGTCTGCCTTCTCTGTTTCTTTTGTCTGTCCAGCTCTCTGCCTGGTGCTGGGCTGCATGATATTCCCAGATGGCTGGGACTCAGAGACCGTCAGGGACATGTGTGGGGAGAAGACGGGGAAGTACTCCCTGGGTGACTGCTCTGTGCGCTGGGCTTACATCCTAGCCATAATTGGCATTTTGAATGCCCTCATCCTCTCCTTCCTGGCCTTTGTCCTCGGCAATCGGCAGAACGACCTGCTTCACGAAGAACTCAAAACAGAGAACAAAGGTGAGTGCTGCCCCCTGGAACCCATACCCACCCACCTACCCACAGACAGCTTGGAAAAGTTATTTTTGGGAGGCAACCTTAACTCCCAGATTCACCCAGCTGGCTTTGCCAGAAGTGTATCTAGCATAAACAGCACCTAGGGCGAGCATGGAAATTGTGCCCATACCTCCAAGGCCACTTCTCTTCCTCCACCCCTAAATCTTCCAGTGCCTAATTTTTTGTGCCACTCTGGCATTGGCACCCAGGGCACGTACCCTACTTGCCCCACCCTAGATATGCCTCTGGGCATTGCTAACATCAGCGCTGGGGATTCTGAACCCTCTCCCCAAAACAGTAATTTCCACAAGCTTTGCTAGCCAAAGTCTGATGGGGAGCTCCAGGTTCAACAGCCCACACAGCCATGAAGATTGCTAGGTGGCTTTGGACTGGTTTTTCTGGCTAACACTGGTGGTGTTTGGCTGGTGGTTCTGTTGGGGTAAACCCAGGAAAGATGTAATTGTGGCGGGGCGGGGGGAGGAGACAAATTGAGGGCATTTTCCTCAAATAAGAAGTCTGTTTCCCCAAATCTTTGTTCATTCCTCAAATTTCTAGTAGTGCAGAAGGTGAGACATTGAAAACTGCTCACAACTAAGCTGTATTTGCTGTATTTGCAGTCCCTTGGTAGCTTTGCATGGTTGCTGTTGTTGTTGTGCACCTTCAAGTCATCTGAGACTTATGGGACAACCTATCACAGGGTTTTCTAGGGCTAAGAGAGTGTGATGTGTCCAAGGTCACCTAGTGGCAGCATGGATGCTTAAAATGTATTTCTAAATGCTCACCTAAAGTTTTACGTTACTGCAATGCTAGACATTTGGTGACTGGAAAAAATTTACTGGGGGGATTCTTGCTGGGGGCAATGCCTTCATCTCCTCCCCATAGCTACCTCTGGATGGGAGGGGTGTGTGGAACTGGAGTTGCAGATCCTTGTTTTTACTTGCTCTGCTTCCCCTGGCTTTGCTGAGGCTTGGGTGAGAGCCAGGAAAGCCTAAGGTGCCTAATTGGAAATGTAATTAATCAGAAGAAATCTCTTGGCCTCCGGGTTTGGTCCATCTGTTTAGATTAAGGAAAGGCAGCCTCGCCAGCAGGGACCCAAATGCTGGAGCAGCAGTCAAGAGTAAAGCTGGGAGGAAACCAAGAGCCGAGTAAAACTGTCCCCCACCTGCCCAGCAACAACCAGGTTGATATGCAGAAAGAAACATGTAGACGGATTCTTTTCCCAGTCTGCGTGGGCCTCAAGGAACGTCAACCAAACCCATAGACCCACTCCCTACCCATTCACAGGCTGTGTTTGTACGTGTGCTGTGCAGGGAGGGAAGGAAGGCAAAGGTGTGAGTGCTAGTTCGGGTGCTCAGGAAGATGGCCTAGTGTCCAGCTTTAGGTGTCTGTTTGAAAAGCTGCCATGAGACACCTCTGACTTCGAAGGCTTAGAATCATAGAACTGGAAGGGACCTCAGGAGCTATCTAGTCTAACCTCCTATCATGTAGTAATAAACCACGGCCATTTCTGCACTAAACTGTTATAGCACTATGATTCCACTTTCAACATCCTATGGAATCCTGGGGTTTGTAGTTTAAGGAGGTGCCGGCCAGCCCCTCCCTAAACTGCAAACCCCAGGATTCCATAGGATTTTTGGAAGTAGAATCATAGCGCTTTAACAGTCCAGTGCAGAAATGGTCCGTGAAAACACTTCCACAAGGTGGCCATCCATCCTTTGCTCCAAAGAAGAAGAAGCCATCATTCTTGAGGCAGTCTGTTCCATTGCGGAACAGCCCTTGCCATCAAACTAAGTTCTTCATAATATTTAGGTGGATCTCTCTTCTTGTAATTTGAATGTTAGTTCATGTCCTTATCTCTGGAGCAGCAGAAACCAAACTGCCTCCATCTTCTATTTAGGTTTCTTCTGCTTGAATGATTGCCTGGCCCAAGTCTGATTTAAAAGGCAAAGAACCCCAAGAAGGGAGAGCAGCAGTGGCCTTCAGGTTGCCCATCCACAGTGGCCAGCTAGACAGGAGAATAAGGAGACAAACACATGGGGCTGCTGGTCACAGTCTTCCCCAGAATAGAGAGATGGTGTGTGTTCCCATTTAAGTTCCAGCTGTGCGCACACATTAACATATGCACATTCTATGCAGTCCATGGCTCCCTTTGTCCTCTTTCTTGGCAGTGTCTGTGGCTACCCTAACTGGTAGTCTGCTACTACCTGATAACCCATAAAAGCAAGAACCTTGCCAGGACTTATGCAAATAAGAAATGCATACTCTAACCACATGTCAGCTTTCTGAGAACGCCCCCTCCAGCCCGTTTAGAAAGAAATAGCATGCTATCCATGCAGTTATCAGTTCCCAGCGTTTCAGCCAACATCTGCTGCTGTGCCTTTAATGGAAGCTTGATTTATAGCAAGTAATTGGCAATAATGATTGCTCAGGGGATGCGGCTTAGTGGAAAAGAACATGCTTTGCATGCAGAAGATACCAGGTTCAGTTTCTGGCATCTTCCAGGAGGGCAGGGAGAGACCCTTGTCTGGAACCCAGGGGAGCAATTGCCAACAGTGCTGACAGTACCAGCTAAAAAGACCAATGGATTGACTCAGTATATGGCAGCTTCCCATGTTCCTTTTATTATCCTCCTGCTTTGGAAACCTCACTACTAAATTCAAATTGCTGTCAAAGTTGGAGCTACAGGAGCCCAGCTGAAGCGTTGCCAGTCCTATCCTATATGTAATAGATTTTAAGCCCCGTAAGTCAGCTTAGTAAGTCAGAACTTGCTAAGTTATCTCTTTAGACTACAATTTCCAGAATTTGGATGTGCTGGCTGTGGGATTCTATTAATGATTGCCCAAAATGTAATTTTTCCAAACCGTGGAAGAACCAGATTGCCATTTGCTCCATTCAAAAAAATAAGCACAGTAGATGTGCACTCCAGTGCTAGAAAGAGGGTGTGTAATTTTTTTTTTTAAAAAAGAGAGTTAAATAAGAGAACTGGAACAGTGTTAAGAAAATAGTGACCCATTGCTGCCGTGAAGGGTGAGGATGACTCTTCTTTTAAGCCTTAAAATGTAAAGGGTTATGATTTTAAGGCTTTAAGCCTGGCATGGCTTCATCATGTGTAGTTTGGTGAGGCACTAGAGCACTCTGGCGGAGAATTTTAAGTACCTCCCTCTAGACTGCAAACCCCAGGATTCCGTAGGATGCAGCCATGGCAGTTAAAGGGGAATCAAAGTGCTATAACTGTGTAGTGTGAGAGGGCCCTTACGGACATGTTCCTATTGTTGGAGTTGTAGAGCAAAAGATGTGCTTATCCAATAAAATGTTACACAGCTTCCAAAATAAAGCAAAGATTATATACTTAAACCATATTTAGCAAGAAGTTAATTTCAGTGAATTCCGTTGTTCCTGTTTCTAACTAATTATGGCTTAGGATTGGTCTGAAAGTCACAGAGTGGAACAGGTAGAAGGCAAACTCTCCCAGGTGACCTCTAGTGAGGACTTGAGACACTTGTGCTCTCATAGCCCATCTTCCACTGTGACAGTCAGGAAACTAAAGAAGCCTTTGAGTGAAGAAATACACCCAAGTCAGCCCTAGAGAACCTCTGGAAACCAGTGCTCCATCCTAATTTTCTCTTTTTATATTTTCAACAGATTTTGTTGGCACTGCGGTAAGTTCTTTGTGTCAATGTGGCCTCGTTGTGGCCTCTTCTGTGTTACCCCTCTTTAGTGTGTGTGGGGCGTCCTAGTTTAGTTTTGTCGTGTCCCACTTCACCTGTGTGTATTGTGTTAGGAGAAGATTGTGCCACTGTTTGTCAGGTGTGAGAGGGAAGGCACATGGCTGAAAAAATACGTGTGACTGAATGAATGTAAGAGAGAGAAAGATATGGCAGAGTTTCTGTGTGAGATTGAGGGTGTGTGCGTGTGCATGAAAGCGAGAGGCAGGATATGTGAATATGAGTGAGCTGTCTGAACCCCTGTCTGTCCCTCTCCTCTGCTGGAGGAAATGGAGTTACAAGTCACAGGATTCCTGCCCGGTGTGGCTGCACCTCTTGGTACTCGTGCTTGCTTCCACACTAAAAACCAGCTCCATCCCAAGGCCCTTGGTCCTCTGTGGCTACAACTTACAAGTGCTTCTCCTAACACGGCTCTAGTAGTCAAAGCCAGCCCAGGGCCTTCAAAACATGAGGGAATTGCTTTGCTCCTCCTGGTCATATTTACTTTTAGCACCTACACAATGAATGGCTCTGAATGGCTTGTTTATGCCCTCCACACAGAGGCCATTTCCGCACAGGACTGTTATAGCGCTATGATTCCACTTTCAACGTCCTATGGAATCCTGGGGTTTGCAGTTTCGGGAGGGGCGGCTGGCCCCTCCCGAAACTGCAAACCCCAGGATTCCATAGGACGTTGAAAGTGGAATCATAGCGCTATAACAGTCTCGTGCGGAAATGGCCAGAGAGAAAGGGCTTTGAACCCCACCTTTCCACCTGATCTTTACTAGGCCTCTCTAACTCATGGAACATAATGGCCCTAGAGTGCTAGCCAAGCCATGACTTAATTTTGCTGCATGCCCCCAACTCTGCTAAAACAAGAAGGCGAGTTTAATTCCTAACCCACCCAAAAATGCAGAGCAGCAACCCTAATTAAACTAACAAATGAATAAATACTGCAACTGATCTACAAATGTGCTCCAGTTTTCTCTTATGAAGCCTGTCACATTTTTAAATATGACAACTCTTCAGAGGCGGTGCTCACTTTTTATTTGGTTTTTTGTTTCTTAAATGAAGTTTCTTTCAGGCTATTCACTGATTAACCTTCTAGCCATGACTACAATACTCATATGCCCTCTAGGCCTATGTACTTCCTTCTCATATCACACATTTTCTGGAACATCAGAAAGGAGATCCTATATGTATGCATTTCTACAAAGCCTGGAGAGTTACTTTTTTAAAAGCAGTTTCTACCATTACTCTCCATTGCATTTAACAGGTCCTCTGTTGTTATCTGGTACAGTGGTTAAAAGGTCATTGCTGTGATACATTTTGCTTTTTGTTATTTTTCATTCCATTTATTTTTTAAAAAAATCCCTTAGGGCTGATAAAATCCAAAGTCCATATTTGTTAGATCAACCAAGAGGTACAAAATTTAGTAAGCCTTAAAAATGTATCACCACAATAGGGACTTTGGATTTTGTTTTATGGTCAGTGCAGCTACTGCATTGTTTAGCATTGACAAGGGAATGGCATAAAATTTGAAAAATTTCTGTGGAACCAGCTAAAATTGTCATTTTAATAGTAAATAGGAGATATAAAAGTAATCACCCCAATTAAGTCACTTTGCTCCTGCTTGTTACATAGGTTGGCATCCGGTTAGCGACAGAGGCCAGAATAAAGCTGGCGTATGTCTTTGGTCAATGGGGAGGGATGAATTTAACTCCTCCCTCGCCAAGGACCCCACCCCCTAAAAACCTGTCTTTTGCTCCCCCCCCGCAACATGCCCACGTAGTGGCCAGTGGGGGATAGGAAGTAGGTGAGAAGTGTTTGGTTATGTCTCCCTAGCCAGGCATGTGACAACCCCTGGGACCTCCCAGAGGGTCCTCCAGAGGTTCCGATAAGATTACATTGTTGTGTGGTTGGCTAAAGGAACATAGTCAGGTGTACCTCCGCTACCCTCTGCTCTTCACCAGTCACTAAGTGGCTGTGCCGGGAGACTCCAGCATGAGCCAGGTTTTGAGGGAAGAGAGACAGGGTATAGTTCCTACCTGGGGAGGACTTTATGCGCTACGACTTTATGTCCCATTGTTTATAAAATGGAACATCATTATGCCCTTTGTTGCCACCTCAAAAAATATATTTCCGTGGTTAACTGTTTGAACTTGTAACTCACAGCTTTCAAGCCCTGTGTTACACACCTAAGTTGACAGGACATGGAGAAGTCTGCATCTTATGTACATCAACTCTCTTTTCTGCATTCTGCTGAATGCATTGATATTGAGTGCAGGCCAATGGGAATGTTTCCATTTCCCTCTCCATATCTTTTATGGAGAGCGTATGAGTGAACAGCTAAGGTGCCAATCCAGAGCTGGCTCTTGTCTGGGCATTATACGAGTTAGATCAGGATTAAAACCTCACTAAACTTCACTAAAAATAACAGCCTCCTAAATTGGTAGAGGATTTCAGCTTGCCAAGCATTCAGTGGACATCCTGCAGTGCAAGAAACCAAGTGCTGAGTCTCTCAAGAGTCCAAAATGAAACAATCTGACAACAACAAATGGCATCAAGCTGATCAGCTCCTTTGTGCAGCTATAAACTAGGCTAATTGAAGTAGATTCTTATTCTTTGCAGGAGTAGAAATGTATCTCACATATATATATATATATATTTGTGTATGTATATATGTATATATAAAAATAAATAAAAACAACCCTGTACATCCATGCGAACCTAATAGCTCAAAGACACCTTTTGTGGTCACTGCTAGAACTGTACCCCCTTCTCCCTAGGGCTGGAAGGGGCTCTTTGCTCTCTTCTTTAAATTAAATAGCCTTATCTTGGCAGACAGGATTCAGACTCTATTTCTGTGATTATTCTTGGCCCCTGCCTAAGAGGAAGCAACATATTCTCCTGAACTGTACACCACACACCAAGTCTGAGCTGGTCACTGTGTCCGTCACCTAGTTTCCCCTTGTGGAGTTGATTAGAAAATAAAGTTTGGGAAGATCCAAGTCAGATAAGTTGGGAGATGTTTTTAAACCCCCTAAGCCCCTACTAAGAATTGGAGAAAGGCTAAATGTAACTGAAAGGAAACTTTCCTTTCATGGCAAATAGCTGGTATGGAGCCCAGGGGATTCTGATCTGTGAGCAAAGGATTAAAGCAGGACTGGGGAATTGTGGGCCCTGGGGCCCCAGAGCTGACTCTAAAAGGGGCTGAATCCAGCTTTTGCAGCTTGCCATACTCTTTCCCTATAACACCATCATTGTACTAGATTTCCCATCCTAAAAGATGTGAAACGCCTCTCCTGTAGTTTAGTTACTGGGAGTAAGAGCTTCAAAATTAAATATGGTAGCATTTTGGATTCCATTCTTTCGCCACCTTCTTTGCGTGCACTCTGTCTCTCCCTCTCCCAAGTTGAATTTGGGCAAGGTTGAAAAACCTTGCCCACTTTGGAATAAATCCATATTCCCACTATGCCACAGTTCTGATCCGGCTTCCTCTTCTCACCTTTCCCCACTTCAGTGATTTCCCAACCCCCATTCCTCAATCAGCTAAACAAGGGCACACTATACATACTATGTCATACCCCCCCACCTTAGCTGTGATTTGGAGGCAGGTGTATGCATGCCTGATGTTTCTTGTCTTCAGCACTCACAGATGCCTCTTCTTCTTTCATCTTCATCACCTGGGCTGGGGGGGGCTGTTCAGAGTCACTTTAATAACAGGAAATGGAAACTGAAAAGCTCCCTAATCTAATCAGGCCTGGAGTGGAACATCCTTAGCTGAGAATGCAGTGACAGGGAACCTCCTGATGCCTCCATTTCATGTTCCAGTTGAATGGAATGTGATATGGAGCACAGAACTAAAAATTCTCAATTTCATTAAAAAAAAAAACCATCAACAACTTTTATTGGCACTCACCACAGCACTGCTCGTGATGAAAGATGGTGAGGCTCTTTAAAAAAATTTTTTTTATTAACATGTATGTAATATATAAAACAATATGTAGGGGATTAAGAAGACAAACAGTAAATAAACAGAAAAAGAAACTCTACTATCTAATAATTAAATTAGACTACAGCTAAACTGAAAAGGGTTCAAAAGTACATATAAATGACTTCTAACTCATCAGCTTTTGTTTCTAAGATAATCTATGAAATATACTTCTTCTAGTCTGTCATTATCACACTACTGCCTAGAATTTAATAACTATGAGCTTACCCATCAAATCCAATAATGGACATGCAATCAATTTATCCCAATCGTTTTTACATTTAACCAAAGATCCTTCCTTAATTAAAATGGCTAATTTATCCAGAAATGGCCAAATCCAACATCTTCAACAGCCAATCTTCGTATGAAGGAATAGCCACACTTTTCCATTTCTGTGCATACAGCACTCTCACCGCTGTGATCAGGTGAACAGATGGTGAGGCTCTTTCAGCAGTATCTAGAAGGCCACACGGAGCCTGCACCTGTCTCATGGCTATGAAGATCAGATTGACTGTGTCTGGTGAGACTGAAGCCAGTTTCCCTTGAAAGGTTTTCAGCAGCCAAGGTTTCAATGAATGACTTAAGTCCTAGCACCCTTCTTCATGTGACTGGCAGAAACAAGATAACATAAAATAAGTAAACAGTACTGCGTGTAATTCAGCTTTTCTAGATGCCGAGTTTGGGTAATGCTGACATAGAACTTTTCCTGTCCACTCCTCTGTTGCCATACAGAATTATACTCCTAACCATTGTGAACTATTGGGTAGAGCGCATGTTACTGACACTCTGTCGTTTCTCCACAGAGGATATAATGTAGAAGAGGCAGGAGGGCCCCAACACTCATTGGTATCTGGACTGGACTCTTTCCTCCGTCCTTTCCCACCTCCCTCACTGCCTTTCCTTTGCTGCTGCCAACTGGGGGGAGGGAAACACAAAACGAAACCATCCAACTCAGAAGTCGCAGAATTTTCTGACCTCCTCACCTATGCGCCACTTCCGGAGACACATCCATCCCTCCTGATTCGCCAGCTTCGGCTCCTGCCCCCTCTGCTGATTGGCTACTGGACGGACGTTTGACACACAGATAACATCACCCACCCTGAACTTGATTGCTTTGGGGGAAAGGAAATGTGAACACCAACTTTTGTGTTTCAAAGCAATGATGTCCCCTGGGATTTTTAAAGACAAGCCGTCTCAACAGGATCCAGCCTTTCTCCCCTGCAGTGCCACCCCTTCACCCCAAAAACCAAGAGTTGGTGCCAAGATGCTACTGTTGCAATAGACTCCACCAGGGCCACCTCTTTGCCTCATCTCCCCCTGCCCTCCATTTTTAACCTTTCAGCAACTTTGCTCACCCGTATGTACGGCCATCGGGGGCCGCCCTGCACCTAAGACTGCTCCATTTGATATACTTTTGTGTGTAAATTAAATCGTATCTGAACAGGGTAAAGGTGAGCACTGAATCCCCTTCTCTTTGGGGATTTCAGCCACCAGAACTTTGCATTCTCTGCTCATTCTGCCCAGGTAATGCAGCCGCATATAGAAAAAAAAGGGGGGGTTGGTCACCCTGGTTTTGTCTCTGCTCGCCATAGGGTGCCCTATCATTTCAACCTAGGCAGGGAGACTCTTCTAACACTGAATGTAACCCTTGGCCAGGCCCCACGTAATCGTGAGAGCATGGGGAGGAAGAAAAAAAACGTGAAGCAAGGGGAGGAACAATACTCTCCTCTTGGCTGCTGGCAGGAATGACAACTGCTCGGTTGTGGCCGCAGTTTGGTTCTGAAGTGGATGCCTAGCTCCTTGTCCCTCAATCACAGAGTGCTTCATCTCCCTGAGTGGAAGCCACCATGCCATGCTGAGTGAAGGCAGGGAAATTGGGCATATTAGCAGCTTCACCTCCATGCCTTGGGACATAGTCCTTCCGATGAGAGGAGGTGGGCTTGGCCCCCTCTTCCTTCCGTAGGAATTAGCTTCCTCGGTGTCCTGTATTGTGGAGCAGGAGGGGCAATCATCAAAGAATCCGCCACTCTGCCCATTCTCCCACACTCTCAGCGATGCTGAAAAACAGGACAGAGATGTCCTGTCCCAAATGTCTGCACCTTCAGACAGCAGTGTCCCGGCAAAGCCCCTATCCAGAGTTTGAGGTGAATACTGATGTAGTTCCACAACTGCAGCCACTGGACCCCATCAGTACAGCCTCTGAGCTAGGCCTCAAACCACAGGCAGGAAAGACTTCCAGACCAGGGGGAGGCCAAACCTGGACTCACCCCCAAGGGGGCCATGCAAGTGTCATGAACACACCCACACACAGAGTCTTTCAGCCCCTTTCCTCTGTCACACAGCCCTTCCCCTGCCCACAGCAGCTATTGACATTGTATGACCACGAGACAAGGAACAGCTGCCTTGGCAACAAGCCCTAAGAACACCTTTTTCTCAGAACTGGGGATCACCAAGGGCACCGAAGAGGTAGAGAGAACATTTCTTTTTAGTCATAGCTGGGAAAAGGAGAGAAAGAAGGAGGGGGGGGGGGAAGGCATAACCAAAGGAGAGGCCAGGACACAATGCCAACATGGCTTGTTCTGATGTCCAAAACATATGATCCCAATGAGGGTAGTAAAAAGGTAATCTGAACTGACCATTTGCCACCCTTTAAGAGTAACCCAAAATCTGCTGCCTGAAGTGAATCAGTTGACTCTTGCCAAGGGGTAGGACCAATTGTGAGTGGGAAGAATCCAGTTACATACATAAAAGAGAGCCTAAAGCAGCGCTTCTGAAGCGGTCTGATATAGTAGGCTGGCAGGGTGTTTTTAACTGGTGCAAAGGAACCAGCATGATAGCTGTTCCCATTCGCTACAGTTGTGTTTTTCTTTCCTGGGAATTTGCTATGGACTGGCAGCCAGTGACTCACTGACCAGCGCTGGTCCACAGGCCACCACTTTGAGTAGCTCCAGCCTAGCACTTGGGTGGACAAAATGCATGCCCCGTCTGGTTTTGTGTTGCCCAGAGCTCTCAGAAGTCCACATGCATGGCCAAAAGATTAACCTAGCCCACACATGCTCTAAAAAGAATTGTGCTCCTGGAAGTCTCTGGGAAATGCATTCCTCCTCTAAAACTTTGCGTGTACACCCTGCAACTACATTTATACAACTGGAAGTGGACCTCTGGCCATTTCAGTTTGGGAAATGCATAGCCTGTGACAGGTCACGGCCCTCAAAGACACTGGACTTGCCCGCCCCTTGGCCTAGCGCCTAAACCTGCAAGTGCAGGGAACCCATGAGCCAGAATAAAAACCTACTGTAGCATTAAGGACAGGAGACAGAGATAGAAGTAACAGCATGAAACCTGTGGTTGGATGATAAACCCACAGAGCTGAAAGAGACCACAAGAGCCATTGACACCCCCCCCCCCACCGCCAAGCAGGAATACACCGTCAAAGCTCTCCTGACAGGTGGCCATTCAGCCTCTTTTTAAAAATTCCAAACAAACAGACTTCACCACACTCCAAGGCAGCATATTCCACTGTCAAACGGCTCTTACCTTCAGGAAGGTCTTCTTGATATTTAGGTGACATCTCTTTTCCTGTAATTTGAAGCCATTGCTCTGTGTCCCAGCCGAAAACAAGCTTGCTTCATCCTCCATATGACATCCCTTCAAATATTTAACAATGGCTATCACCTCTTAACCTTCTTTTCATCAGGCTAAACATACCTAGCTCCCTAAGCTGCTCCTCATAGGGCATGGTTGCCACACCCTTCACCATTTTGGTCACCCTCCTCTGGACAAATCCAGCTTGTCAATATCCTTCTTGAATTGTGGTACCCAGAACTGGACACAGTATTCCAGGTGAGGTCTAACCAAAGCAGAATAAAGTGGCATTATTACTTCCCTTGATCTCAACATTATATTTCGATTGATGCAACCCAGAACCACATTGGCTTTTTTAGCTGCTGCATCACACTGTTGACTCATATGCAGTTCAATAGCTGCTAGGAAGCAGGAGGTGAAAGACGGTGCTAAATAGAGACTGGCACTGGGAGATTATGTCCCCGATGAATCCTTCCCATAAGCTACTATTTGATGTTGAGGTTATTTTTTTCCCCTTATCAGAATAAACTGCAGCTTTAGAGGCTATTTTCTATCAAATAAAGGAGGGGAGGGAGTTAAATCCACTCCCCAGGCACCGTGATTCTTGTTGGATTCCCACATTCAGTTGCTTTTAAACTGTGTAAAAGACCAGCAACTAGGAAAAGATCTTGTTTGGCCCTGAGGGAAACACAGCCAGTGTGGATTTGGAACAGCTGCTTTGTCGGTGTGGGACGGCCCAAGGCACAACAGCAGTGGTATCATGGTCATGTCACTGGGTTTGCCAGACCAGAAGCCCTTTCACCCCACACAGTTAGAGGATGATGATTCCACTTTGACTAGGGCTTAAGGCTTGTTTTAATACATCTCTTTTTAAGTTGAAATGCACTGACAACGAACTGCTGAGTGCTGTGATGCCATCTGGCAGCGCCCAGGGCATTAGCACTTTCACTAATGCCCAAAAGTATATCCACAGCCAAATTACATGCACTGAGGAAAGTGGTTGACCAGGTGGAGGTGATATGTGACCTCAGGCATTCAGATTCCCATTCATTCAAGGCATTGTGAGTGGTACCCTCAGGGAAGGACTTTTGGGGCACAAGTCTAGGGACCGACTCAGCAGACTAAGTAGGAGAGGCTCCAAATGAAGCAGGGTTGGCTTAGCATGGTTTGAAATGAGCAACATTCTACACATTGCCACCCCTGGTAAGAACATTACATCCAGAGTCTAAAATTGTCACTGGCCTCACTCTCTGGCATGCTCGCTTGGGCTGGGAGTCTTTTTTTTTTAAATTTAACTCAGTGGGACTCACTTTAGATTAAAACACAGACTGGACTGGTGTGTAACACTTAGAATCCACAGCATCAGGGAATCATGGCCAAGTTGGGCAGGGAGGGATGGCCAGATCAGATCCAGGGCTTTCCTGCCTTGTAAGCCAGGTGTGTGCATCCACACGCAACCTTCTAAGAATCCACACATCTCAGTCCACACTTTCCTGTCAATCAGTCCAGGAAAGGCCAAAATACCTTGCAAAAGGACCTAGCAGCTTGGAAGGAAGGGAGAAGCATATAGCCTGCAAATCCATGAGCTACCAGGGCTTTCTGGCATCCTAGGTGAGCCATCCAGGGCAAGATAACCCTGTGTTGGAGGAGAAGGAGGTGGGCAGCAGGGAGGGGAAGGGCAAGACGCAAATGTGTAAATGTTAAATAACATGTGTTGGAGAAACGGAATTGCTGCTGATTGAAAATGGCAAGACTGGTGGAGGAAGGAATACAGTAGCTGTAATATATATCTGTATTTTAGTACAAAAAAAAAGTTTGATACAGTGTTTCACAAAACCTTAACCGGAAAACATAAAATTCAAGATGGATTGGATTGGACCAGAACCTGTTGCATTAATGGAAAAATAAGGAATATTTTTAAATTTTATTTGGGATTTGGTGTGGGTGGTTGGGTGGGAAGTATGGTACCAACAGCTCGCTGTTATTTGCAAGCATCTCCTTATCTCTATGGATCCAAGAAGGCTGTGGGGAAGGAAGCATTTTGAAATAGGTCAGATTTGTGTGTGTGTTGGTTGTGAGATTCTGGGAGTTCCAGTTCAAAAAAATGTAGCACTTTCAAGCTCTTTGCTTCATCAGAGTTGACAGTGCAATGCCTTTGCAAAGAGTGGTATGGGGGCATTCCCCATTTTACAGATTATATGAGGGTGAAATAATTGGTACATTTTGTCCTGGGCCAGGTGAGTGGATCTGTATTGCTCTCTCTCTGCACACAAGACCAACCCGACACTTTACCAATGCCTACCATTCAACTTCCATTCAGCAATGATGCAGCTACATTTTAAGGGAGAAATCAATAACTTATGAATTGGTTCCATCATGTGCACAATCCTACTTTGAATCCATAAAGCCTACATTCTAAGAAGACTTTGACATTCAGGCAGGGCACCTGAGGGGATAATATGCAGAAGAGTTTTCAGTTTCTCCAGATGTCAATAAATTGCCATGGTGAATGAGGAGATGACACCTGAATGCTACAGGAAGCCCTAGAGCTTCAAGATATCTCTGTGCAGAAACCACACATTACGATTATTCTTGGAGTTCTACTGGTTGGGTCCCTGACCCAGTGCTTTGTGAGCTTCCCATCTGTTCTGGATAAATTGGTGAAATTAGAGCACTACTAAAGGGAGAATTATCAAGTGTTCGCAAGTTGCAGCCTAGCTTAATAAGGCAGACAGCTCTACAAACAGAAGTCCTGTTTTGCTGTCTATTGGAGTCCTGTGAGTGTGCCAGACCAGTAGATAAAGGGGATCTGGCGAGCTCTGTATGGTGGAGCTTTCAACAAGCATTTGACAACATCCTTTTGCTAAAGAACCCAGAACAACTTAGTGGTGGAGGAATTAGAGTGTGTTGGTGGGGGGGCAGGATTCCTTTTATCGATTAGCAACTAGCTAAATAATTAAAAAAGTAAAGCATGGGGATAAATGGATGCTTCTTGCAATGGAGGAATGAAAATAATGAATCCTTCAAAGCAATCTGGTGCTTGTTAACTTGTCCATCTGGTGTTAGGGCTGAGGGTTGAAGGGGTCAAATTTGCATCTAAACTATTCATAAAGGTGAAAATCCAAATGGACTGGGAAGAATTCCAAAATAATCTCTTGAAACTGGAGACATAGGCAAAGCATGATAAATACAGATCACTGCAAGAAAGATGTCTATTTGATCATGTTTGGGTCTTCTTTTGCTTTGCTTAAAAAGGTGCCTAGGACATGGTCAGAGGTGTGCAAAATGACAGATGGTGTGAAGTAAGTGAAAACAGAGCTCCCTGCCACTCATAGTAGTTGAACTTAGGCCATTTCCACACTAGACTGTTGTAGTGCTATTATTCCACTTTCAACTTCCCATGGAATCCTGAGGTTTGCAGTTTAGAGAGGGGCCATAGAATCACATGTATGTTCATGAAAGCAAGAGAACACATTTGTATGTGTACGTGGAACAGATGCTCAGTTGCTGCTTTTCTTAGTGAAAAGCAACTCAAGGAGTAGCAGAGAAGTCACAGGGAAAGGAATGCATAACTCTGCAGTTCTAGACTCCTGGTTTTGTTTTGCTTCTGCCACTGTGGAATTTCAGACATACTTTTAGAATGAAAAGTAGCTAGTGCAAGGACATCTGAAGCAGAGCAAAAGTGTAAAACTGGAGATTTATACACTCTTGCTTCACACCATCTTCCATTCAATATCCTTGTTCCTTAAAGCTGCCTTTTGGTTTTTGATATACACACACACACATGCTTTGTAGCAGATGTAGCTTGGCCCTAATGAAGTACAATTGGCTCTCCCACAGCTGAGGGTGGAAAAGATTGCTGCGAGGTCAGAAGGCATGAATATATTGGCTTCTCTTTGTGAACTGGTTAACTCTCAATTACACAGGGAATTTTCAAATAATTCAGAAGGGAGTTCCTCTTCTCTCTGTAGCCTACCTTGTGGTATACAGCAGGTCTGTTGGAAGTCACTACAGAAGACATAGGAAACATCTGTCCTTTTATTCACACCCCAGTCTTTTCACAAGATTCAAGGCAGCTAGTCTGGAACTCAAGGTGGTCCTCTAGATCCATATGGACAACAGCTTCTCTCATCCTCCAGTGCTGGCCATGCTAGCTCAGGCTGGTTGAAGCTGCAATCCAATGACAAACAGCCTTGTCTCTTCCTGTCTAAGCTGGTTGCCATCACCACGCAGATACTTGAGAACCTGGATGTCTCCAAGAGTGTGTTTGAGCTGATGAGGAGTCTTTTGTCTGAAAAGGCTGAAGGTTCCTAGTGATCTTTTTGCAGCCCAAGCTCCATTTTGAAGCCCAACCTGTTAACATGGGATCCATGATTTTATTTTATTTGGCTGAATGTATGTCAAAACAGTTTATTTCTGCATGCCTCCCATTTCTTTCCTCTTTTCATAGGCAGTTTTGATTAAGTCTTGGCTGCATCCCCTTTTGTTTGGATCACAACTCAAGTTTAGAGATCACAGATTTGAAAGGGACCACAAAGCCCATCCAGCCGCACAGGAATACAACAACTGAAGCACCTGAGAGATGAGCATCCATCCTCAGTTTAAAATTGTACTCCAAGGCATCTGTCTCACTGTTGGGCAGCTCTCATTGTCAAGACATTTTTCATAACGTTTAAGTTTTATTTATTTATTTATTTATTTAAGATTCATTTTTTAAAAAACAAGGTCAACATTCAAACAGCAATATTCTACATACAATTCATCATCTCCAAAATCACACATTGACTTCCCCTTGACAAGTTTTTGGTTATTTTAGCTCACTTATATAAAGTAGAACCTCTCCATTACCTATACAAGTCTGAATGTTTATACATACATACATATATATATATGCTATTGTTTGGATCCATTGTTTCACATTCCGCTGTCTGGGGCTGCCGAAAACAAGCTTACTCTATCTCCTACGTCTTCATGTATTTAAAGAAGGCTATAGAGAGCCAGTGTTGTGTAGTCGTTTTGAGTGTTGGACTACAACTCTGGAAACCAAGGTTCAGTTTCTTGCTCAGCTATGGAAACCCACTGGGTGACCTTGGGTATTTCATACGTTCTCAGCCCTGGAATCAGAATAAGTTGGAAACAACTTGAAAGCACACAACAGTCATACCTAGCTATCTTCTCTTCTCCATGTTAAACATACCTCACTGCTTAAGCTGTTCCTCACAGGGCTTGGTTTCCAAAATGTTTACCATTTTGGTTGCCTGCCTCTAGATAAATTCCAGCTTGTCAACATCCTTCTTGGAACTGTGGTGCCTAGAACTGGACCTAGTCAATGTTCCAGGTGAGGTCTGACCAAGTTTAGTTGCTTCCAGCTGGACCAGTGGAAGGACCAGTGCACTGGAACAAACTGCAAGCACAAAGCTTTGCATCACTCCATTTGCTGGTGCTGTGCCCCTCTATCCTTTCCAAGAAACAAAGTCAAGGAGGTTTCTCTACTCTATCCTGATGATGATCATGGGCGCAGCCTATTAAAGAACTCTTGCCCACCATGGTGTGTTATCATGTGGATTTTTCCTTTGATATATCTCTTGATCATATAGCCAAATAATTGAGGGCCAAACTTGAATTGACATTAAATGTGTCATTTAGCATTTCTGTGCATAGGCACTTTATTACTACCAGAAATGAGGAGGTTACAATTTTGGTTGGGACCATGGCATGCGGAGATGAGAGCTTTAACATGATCCTCCTCCAATGCAGGGCTAATGCTAACCCTCTTGCCTGCACCAATGATTTTACTTATTAAGAAACTCATGCACGCTTGCTAATGATGCATTAAGTATGACATCTAGTTTGGCTCTGAGTGGAGAGACTGCTATTTCCAGATAAACAAGGAAGGGACTCTTAAAAAGGCAAGGATCTGCTAATTGTGGAGTCCTCAGCATTTAATAAAGAAACCAGTTGTCTCTTCTTGCCTATATAAAACATTATCTAAATGCTAGAATACGCCAGCCTTTCCCAGCCTGGTACCATCCAGAGGTGTCAGACCTTAGTTTCCATTACTGCTAGACATTCTGGATGGAGATGTTGGGAGTTGCAGTCCAACCCATGTAGAAGACACTAAGGTTGACAATGGCTGATGTTCAGCCTGCACAGATGTATGCATCAAGTGTAGTTCACTGAGGGCTAAAGGAGAGGACTGGATGCCTGCCTTTGACTTGAAAGGAAGCCAATGGGCACTGTATGGCAGTAGTGGGCAAAGTGCAATGGTCCAGATGTTAGAATGCAATTCCCAGCACTCCTCACCATTGGCTGAACTGGCTAGGACTGATGGGAGTTGAGTCTGAGACCATTTCTGGCTGGCCCCTCCCTAAACTGCAAAGAACAGGTTGCTTACCTGTGACTGTGGTTCTTCGAGTGGTCATCTGTGCCCTCACACACTAGGAGCTTTTGCACATGCACGGTAGCGTTCGGAAAATTCTAGAGCTTAGTAGCTTGGTGGGAACCCCTCCCCCATGCCCGTACTGAGCATGTTCAGCCTGCCAAGCAATGGTCTCTCCTCAGTTCTAGAGTCCGCTGATAAGGGACCTGAGCGGGTGTGTGTGAGGGCACAGATGACCACTCGAAGAACCATAGTTACAGGTAAGCAACCAGTTCTTCTTCGTGGTCTCTGTGCCTCACACACTAGGAGACTTTGTAGCTTACCAGCAGGACGGTGAGTCAGGTCCTAGAGTACAGAAGCCAGCACCGCTCGTCCAAAACGGGCACCTCTATGGGACTGGCAGTCCAATTACAGTGGCACACAAAGGTCGATGGCCTGGACCAGGTCACCACCCGACAGATTTCTTGCAGGTCCACACCTCGAAGGAGGACTGCTGAGGATGCCACCGCTCTGGTGGAATGAGCCCGGAGCAAGGCTGGTGGAGGCTGCTTGGCAAGTTCATATGCCAGCAGGATGGTCTGGGCCACCCATTTGGAAAACCTCTGGGTGGACACTTTGTGGCCTCTGCAACGCCAACCATAGCACACGAACAGGTGAGGAGTCTGGCGAAAGGACACAGTCCAGTTAGTGTAGAAAACCAAGGCCCGACGAACATCAAGAGAGTGAAGGAATCGCTCCAGGGGCATCATCGGGTTCAGGTAAAAGGTCAGTAGAATGACATCCTGATTCAGGTGGAAGTGTGAGACCACCTTGGGCAGGAAGGAAATGTGAGGGCAAAGGACTACCTTGTCCCTGTGGAAGACAAGGAAGGGCTCGTCAGCCTGCAGCGCTGTCAGCTCACTGGCCTGCCTGGCTGAGGTGACAGCTACCAGGAAAGCTGTTTTGATGGTCAGGAGTCTGTCATCCGCAGTGGCCATGGGTTTGAAGGGCGGTCGCATCAGCTGCAATAGTACCAGGGACAGCGACCAAGGCAGTAGCGGCGGCGATATCGGCGGATAAAGATGTTGTAAGCCCTTCATAAACTGCTTCATGGTAGCGTCCCGGAAAAGAGCTGCTGATGGAGAGCCTCAAGGCTGGTAGGCCATGATAGCGGCAAGGTAGACCTTCAGGGATGGAAATGCAAGTCCCTGCTGCCGAAGGTGGAGAAGGAAATGGAGCACGGTAGGCAGGCCGACAGGCGATACCGGCCTGCCCCGCGCCTCAGCAAACTTGTAGTGGTAGTTGCGGCGCATCGACTCCTTCCTGGCCGCGGTCAGGACATCCTGGATAGTCAGATCATCTAAGGCAGTGGTTCTCAACCTGTGGGTCCCCAGATGTTTGAGGACTTCAGCTCCCAGAAGCCCCAGCCACTATGGTCAATGCTCAGGGCTTCTGGGAGCTGAAGTCCACAAACATCTGGGGACCCACAGGTTGAGAACCACTGATTTAAGGCATTATCCACCAGGCATGGAGGACCAGGAGCGGCAGGTCGGGATGGAGAACGAGATCGTCGGAGTATGACAGGAGATCTGACGCTGCCGGGAACCTGAGGAGTTGGCCATGAGCAGCCTCGAACAGGGGCCTGAACCAGTGCTGTCTCGGTCAGTGCAGGGCTACGAGGATGACGACGACTTGGTCCGCAAGGATCTTGGCGACTACCCGACCCAGGAGAGGAACCGGCGGGAATGCATAGAGGAGCCTGTCGCTCCACTCAAACTGGAAGGCGTCGCCCAGAGAGTCCCACCCCCGGTCGGCTCTCAAGCAGTACTGACGACACTTCGCGTTCCCGGCTAGTAGCGAAGAGGTCGATCGTCGGCTCACCCTACTGGTCTTGTATCATCTGGAACGCTGCCCTTGAAAGGGACAACTTGTGGTGGTAGGAGGTGTCCCTGCTGAGGGCATCTGCCATGGTGTTCTCTTGGCCTGCTAGGTGTATGGCAATTGGGTGGACCTGAAGCGACACACACCAGTCCTACAGCTGAAGGGTGATGGTGAGGAGGGTGGTCAAATGGGTTCCCTCTTGTCTGTTGACATAACAGACGGCCTTCATGTTGTCTGTTAAGATCAGGACTGCCTGGCCAGCGACCAGGTTGTGAAACGCCCTCAGAGCCTTCCAGATGGCGAACAGCTCGAGGGCGTTGATATGAAGGTCGGTCTCATCGTTGATCCAATGTCCCCGGACTCTGAGATCACTGCAGTGCGCTCCCCACCCCAACAGGGAGGCGTATATCGTTACCGTGAGTCGAGGGGTCAGCTCTCGGAACGGCATCCCTGACAACAGGTGGCGATAGGACAGCCACCATAGCAGAGAGCGACGCACCTGTAGAGGAATCTGGAGGTGGAGTCTCTGGTTGTCTCGGAGCAGATTGAAGACCCTGACAAACCAGTGCTGGAGCGGGCGTGCACGGAGTCGAGATAGGTAGGGGACCGCTGTGGTCGAGGCCATGTACCTGAGAAGCTGCTGGATCCTTCTCGCTGATACCATTGGGGCATCGAAAGTGGCGGATGCCGCCCAATGAAGGGTACATGCATGCTCCATGGGCAGGTATGCCCTGGTAGACACTGAGTCCAGGGTCGCTCCGATAAAGTTGAGAACCCTCGCCGGCTCGAGGTGCGACTTTCAGATTGACCTGGAGGCCAAGATGGGTCAGAAGGGACAGAGTCCGGTGGATGTCCGTGTAGAGTTTCCATCTGCAGGAAGCCACCAACAGCCAGTCATCGAGGTAAGGGTAGATGGAGATGCCCTTTGTCCACAGATGGGATACCACAGGGGCCATGCATTTGGTAAAGATGGTTGAGAGCCCGAATGGCAGCACCCTGTATTGGTAACAGGTGCTGTTGACCGCGAACTGAAGGTACCGTCTGTGCTGCGGGCGAATGGAGATGTGAAAGTACGCATCCCAAAGGTCGATGGAGGCGAACCAGTCCCCTCGTCAAAGGAAGGGGAGGATCGAAGACAAGGTTACCATCTTGAACCTCTTGGGGCAGATGTACTCATTCACCCCTCTGAGGTCCAAGATTGGTCACAGGGTACCGTCCGATTTCGGTACTGTGAAGTACCGGGAGAAGAAGCCGGTGGTACTGGACGAGGACGGGAGTTCTTCAATCGCTCCTTTTTGCAGCAGGGACTGAATCTCTTCCAACAAAGCTGAGCTGGCCGGGATGGAAGAGTAGATGCCTCGCAGGGGTATACTTCCAAACTCGATGGCGTAACCAAGACGGACGACCCAAGAGTCCGTGGTGATGTAGTGCCATTCGGCAAGATGTCTGGCCAGGCTTGGATGGTCTTTTAAGGCTGCTGGCACGTGGAAGAGTGGCTGTGGGGGCATCCTGCAAATATGGTCAAAAGCGGGACTTCTTCCCGGACGAAGACTTCTTCCAAGAGGAAGATAGGCATCTCTGAAGAGGCCTCCATGCCGAGGACGAGGTCGACAGGTGGGACAGAGCCGAACGAGGTGAGCGCAGCTGGTATGTTGAGGACAACCTGAGCCACGAGGGCCATAAAGTGAAGCTATGGCGAGACTGTGGGGGCTGGTGTATGCCCATCTTCTTAGCCGTCAGACGCGCTTTGACGATGTGGTCTATCGCCTCATTGGTCGTCGCATTGAACAGACCTTGGCCATCAAAAGGGAGATCCTCAATTCTCCGTCTGGTGTCCTCCTGTAGACCCGAGGAGCGCAACAACGTGTAGTGACGTAATGCTACAGAGCCCATTACCCGCGCCGCCACCTCGACTGAGTGCCTTGATGAGATGATCTGTTAGTTGGCGAGTGCTGCCGCCTCATTAAAGAACTGCATAGTACTCGCACAATTCTCCTCAGGGAGGCTGGGCAGGAGAGGAAAGAATCTGTCCAGCAGATTTCTCAAATAGGCCACGAGGCAGGCCTGGGTGTTGGACACCCTGGCAATCAGAGATGAGGCTGAGTAAAACCTCCTGCCAAAGGTGTCCAGCCTGTGGCCCTCTTGGTCCGGCGGGGTGATATGCGGTCTCCTCCCACCCTTGGTCTGGGCGGATTCGACCACGATAGAGTTCGGTACCGGGTGTGCGAACAAGAACTCGGCCTCCTCCTTTTGGGTCCGGTATAGATTTTCAACTGGTGTGGAATGGGATGGGTGGGCGCCGGCTGGGCCCATGGATGTTTGAGGGCCTCCATCAAGGCCAGCAGGAACGGTAGCAGTGCCGTCAATGGTGGACAGGTATCCACGTAGTGGAAAACTGGATTCTGCACGGCCGGAACCGGGTCCGCGACCTTTAATCCCAATACTGTTGCCATCCGGAGGAGGATATCAGAGAATTGTTTCATATCCTCTGGTGCCGACTCTGGTGCGGGATCTCCAAAAGCCAAGGGAGGCAACTCGTGGGACGCAGGCGTCGACTTGTCAGACTCCGAGTCAGACTCATAGGTCTGGGAGGACTCAGACGGAGATTTCTCAGGAGATCTCTCTCTCGACGGCTGTTGAGATGGTAGCGCCAAGGTGACCGTGGGCGCAGTCGTCGAGGTCGGTGGAGTAACCGCTGTCTGGAGTTGTGGAGTCGTAGTAATGGGCACCACCGTAGGCTGCGGGCGCTGGATCGCCTGGGTGACAGTAGCGGTGAGAGCCGAGGGTTGTACAGGCGCCGACTCTGAAGTCAGATGCGACACTGTCGAGGTGACCCTTGGTGGTGGGGAGACAGGCCGATGACGGGGCAAGCGTTCATGGGACCTGCGATGACGTGGTGATCTCAAGAAGGAGCGCGAAGGTGATCGCCGATATCGTGGATGGTAAGCGCCGCACGATGGAGAGCATGAGCAGCGATAAGGCGACCACTGCCTCATGTTAGGGTGATACCGATCCCTATATGCCAGGGAATAGGAACGGTATGATCCCAGATACTCTTGCCAAATGTGCCTCTCGACCGTACCTCGCAATACGGGATGCAGAGGAATACGGCGAGTCAAAAGGGGGCCGATACAAATTCCAGGTAGGTCTCCTGATGACGTGGGGACCGAAATTTCACCCTTCATTCTGGGGAGTGCGACTTGGTCCTACCAGAAGATTCCTGATGGCAGGGCGAGGCCAGAACATCCTCCGGGCAGTCCACCACTACAGGGTGACCAGGCGCGGCAGTGAGAACAGGCGGGCCAGAAGGCACAGCCAAGCCAGTGGTCACGTCCTCATAGGAGACCTCCGGAATTTCCTGGGGTTCCGACTCTTCGCCTGGATCCCCAGGCTGCTGAGTCAGAGGAGGCGTTGGAGGGCAAGACCTCTTGGCAGGAGAATGCCATTTCTCCTTTTTCTTTTTCTTCCTCTCCTTTTCCTTCTCCTTAGCAACTTCTTGAGGAGCAGAATGCTTACGCTGAGCACCAGTAGCCGGCCTAGATGACTTAGCTGCCTGCGAGCCCGCAGGAGCCTCCCTCGAAGTCGACGCCACCGAAGGGATCTTGGGAATTCTCGGCAAGGCCGATATCAGGGGCCAAGACGACAGTACCAAGCCCGATACTGTCGATGTCATCAGAGCGGCAGCCGCCGGTACCGACGAGGGTGTGGTCACAGGATGGCTCGATGTCAATGGTTTGGACATCTTGAGCAGAACAGACGGCTGATCCCTTGCCCAAAGAGACTCTTCCCAGCAGTGAGATTTTAAGCGGGCCAAGCGGTTCCACAGAGTCTGGGCGGTGAACTCGCAGCAGGTAGGACAAGCCTTAACGTTGTGAGCCTCTCCCCAAAAAGAAAAGGCAGTCACTATGTCCATCTGTTAGTGCAACCTTGCGACCACAAGTTTTGCAAGGTTTAAAAAGAAAAGACATACAAGTCCAAGGAAAGAAAAGGACTTACAAGGGGCGGCGGAGAAGATGGCGAAGGAGATGAAGGCGAAAGACAGGGAGAAGCTAAGGGTTTTTTTTTAAGTCCGAAATCACCAAAACCAGTCCGAAATCCAAGAACGAAGTCCAATATCCAAATCCAAGTCAAAAACCAGAAATAAAGCGATCCAAAAAGTCAAAGGGTGCTACTAAGCAAAAGAACCTTCTGTACGCAACAGTCGACAAGAAAGAACTGAGGAGAGACCGTTGCTTGGCGGGCTGAGCATGCTCAGTACGGGCATGGGGGAGGGGTTCCCGCCAAGCTACTAAGCTCTAGAATTTTCTGAACACTACCGCGCATGCGTGAAAGCTCGTCATGTGTGAGGCACAGAGACCACGAAGAAGAACCCCAGGATTCCATAGGATGTTAAAAATGGAATCATAGCACCATAACAGCCTCGTGAGGAAATGGCCTGAGAATAACTGGAGGTCCCCCCCTCCATGGTTATCTCTTGCATATAGTGTGGTTGACTTAGTCAAGCCATGGAAGCTCAGTCTGCATTTTTTAACCCTTTGAGTGGGTGGGATTTTAACAGGGCAAGAGAGAAAAAAAGACATGCCACTGTTATTATTACGTGCCTTCAAGTCATTTCTGACTTATGGAGACCCTATGGCAAATCCATCAGCAGGTTTCCAGGGATGAGAATGTGGGACACACCCAAGGTCACCCAATGGATTTCCATGCCACTCTATGAAGTAGTAAACCACAGTAGTGTAAAAGCCTCATTTGTGTCTTCACAAGGCCATGTATTTTACTTCTCCCTTGTCCCCTACTCAACCAGCTTTAAATATGTTGGTGTTTGGAGTACAAAGAATTATCTCCCTCCCTCCATCACACTTGCATCCCAAGTTTTAGCAGAATTTCTTATGTTCTCCTATCTCACTATGTACTTTGCATAGTACTAGAAAATGTTACTTTTGGGACTGCAACTCTCAGAACCCCAGAGCAAATGTGGGGGTTATTAAATATGTTCCAAGTTCTAACTCTGTAGCACTCTTCTCACCCTCCTATTCCACATTGGCTGTAAACAACTGTTCACATCAGAGAGGAAGATCTGTGTGCTCGACATGCACACCAAATTTCATTCTAAGCTCTCAGTTTATGAGTATCGGACAAAGAATTGCAGGCAGAGCTTAGTGCTAGTAGCTTCTGCCTAAAAGCAAAGTAAAACAAAACAGTGTTTCCTTCCACGAACCTGGAGCAGAATCAAAGTTGCCCACCCACCTAGGTGCTTGGTGCAGCACAGGTCATTTCCGCACCAGATTGTTATCGTGCTTTTATTCCACTTTCAACATCCTATGGAATCCTAGGGTTTGCAGTTTAGAGAGGGGCCTTTGAGGCTCCTCCCTAAACTGCAAACCCTAGGATTACATAGGATGTTGAAAGTAGAATAATAGTGTGGAACTGGCCACAGTCTTGGGGTGGAACCAGGATGTCTCACAGAGATTCCCACTCTGCAGCATAACCCTTAATCATTTTATTTCACATGAGTGAATCTGCAACTCAGTTCAGATACATGCTATTCTGATCCCACTGTGGCAGTTAATGCAGTTTAGAAGCCAGCTTAGCACAACGGCTAGAAGAATAAATTCTAGAACAGTGTCTCTTCAGCTCAGATTGTCCACCAACCCACAAACAAAGCGACTGGCCTCAGGCAGCCCCCCCGCCTCCACTTGCAAAAAGGGTTTCATCCCCATTGTAATGATTTCTTGCAAGGGTGACTGAGAATGGAAGAAAACTGAAAACACTAAAGGCAATGTGAACACATAAATTATAAGCATTGCTATCAGAACCACCCCTTTGTGGTGCATTATCAAATGTCCTGTAAGGAGCAGATCCCAAAGGCCTGAAAACCACTCTGGGTACTTTCTAAGAGAGGGAAGAATAGACTTGTCTCAGCTGAAATGCTCCACAGATCTAAAAACAGCATAAAAAAGATTAAAATAGCAGTACCCAAACCTCAGCAATGTCAAACTACCCAATATAAGAACAGGAAAGGCTTTTTTCAACACCTATTGAGGTGGCTGTCATTCAGCAGAACTGAGCCTCATAGCTTCAGGGCCAGTATTGGAGAAGGGAGATCTTCATCCTGACATTGTGAGTTTTAAAACTATCTAGATTGAGGTAACAGAACATTCTTAGAGGGTGTGTAGTGAGAGAGTGGCCAATACATGTAAGAAAACTAATGTCTGTGGGTGTGGGTGTGTGTAGAAGCCCTGTCACTTTTATGTTCAGTGTTTCCAATTGTACAGGATAGGCTAGATTGCCGTTCTCTTTTCTTCCCCCTTGCTGTAGTTGAGGCAAGATTGCAGCATTCTTTCCAAACTATGCCTTCTCCCCAAGAGAATTCTCATGTGCATATGCAGAGCTCTTTGTGAGCGCCATTCTCTATATCCCGAAGCACAAGGTGGCAGACAGATCTGGACTGTTGCAGAGCCACAGGTTGTAGAGCAATGCATCATTTTTTAATAATATTTTTATAGACAATTAACAAACATAAACATAAACGGACAAAAATGAAAAAGAAATCCCCCGTAACCACTATAGAGCATATTTCTGAAAAACAAAATAAATTCAAGACAATAAAGAGTAAGGAGACTTTAAAAAGCAACACAAAATGTAATACTAACACAAATGATCTCAATATACACAAAAAGCAATGCATTGTTTTTAAAGGCTCAGCCACTTAACACCACTAACATCTCTCTGTATGATGTGAACAGGCATATTATGGCAAAAGCTTTCCAGAAGTCCTAAGGCCATTTTGCTGCCTGTGGTGAAAAACAAGATGGTATCCCTCTCCCCTCCATCCATAGAAACTGACTGGACTAGCAGGTGAAACTCTGACACCGACAATGAGAGAGAACAGTGAAAAGGCGTCAGGATACCTGTGGGGATGAAGCGCAGCTGCAGAACATGCCATGCTCTCTAAGTCCCCCTCTGCCCCCAGAGGGCAGAACATTAGCTTAAAATAACTATTAGTGAGGTCCAAAAATCAATGGATTATCATTGATGTCACCAGCATAAATCTTTAATTCACTGTGTTAATTATGGCACCAGTCGTTGGCTTTTTAACCCAGAGTGCCTATTCTCTGCAAATCCGTCCACAGCTTCGAGTTCTTACCCTAGAAAACCATTTCATTCATCAGGAATGAGGGGAAATGAGTAACGGAGTCACAAGTCAAAACACGTCACGTCGAAAGTTTCACAAGATGCGTCTTGTTACATGAAAAGCAAAACTGGGAAGTTGTTTCCCATCCCCGTTAACTTAACATAAAATGTTGCGCTTGAGGCATTTACTCCAAGCTTTGTCAACCATTTGGTTGCTTACCTCCACCCATCCATCCACCCTTGAATCCACTGCCTGAGACACCAACCTGCCTCTGCCTCGTAGTAGGGCCAAACACAACTCCAACCCTTTTCTTGACGGGCTAGCTTAACTACCTGTGAAAAGGCTTTTTCACAGACATATGAGCCTCCCCAAAATAAAAATTTAGAGAACCTCCCTTCTCTGTAGCGAGAAGCTCAACAGCTTAGAATCCCACCACCTCCCAGAGGGATGGTGTGATAGGGTACTCCTTCTTCTAGGTGTTAGGTGGTCTGTTGAAATTGGTCCAGCGTGCAGACAAGCAGCTGAGGCTGCTGCTGAACCTGGATGCAATTCCCGGTGAGAAGAAGGCACTTGCTTCCTGAAGCTCCCATGATGGCTTTCCCTCTGAGCATGGCTCATCAAATGCAATCGGATAATCCGATTATCTGAACAGAACCTTTGTGTCTTCTCCTACTCCGGAAGGTTATGGGGAGAGCCCTACTCTTTTCCTATCAAGACCTGGCCAAGTTTTGCTGCCAAACACGCCCCTTTCCGTGTCTGCTCCCACCCGCGACACGGGATGCCGCTGCGCTCTGTGGTGACACACTGCTACACCTTGCGCTGGCACCCACTGCTGGCTTTCTTCAGCTGTCTCCATGGCAACCCAGGCAGCGTAACTATGGAGATTCTCGCTCGCTACGCTGCTGGTGCCAAGGGCGCACAGATGCGCACGCACACACACACATACACATGCTGGTGGCGCAGCACAGGGCAGCAGGTGGAGAATATTCTGGACTCAGTTTCCTAACTGCAAATCACGTTTTTCGCCGTCACTGAGGGAGAAATGGATAGAATAAAGCACTTATTTCTGAGCCAAGGAAGAAGTTCCATTTAACAATCAGTGTCCACAAAGACCGATGATTGCGTGCAGGTAAAATAAAAAGCTGGCATGTTGTGTAGGTTGTAAGTCAGCTCTAGGAGTGAAAAAAGTGAGATCAACAGTAAAATGTCGCCGCACATCCTCCTTGCTAACGTGTGTGATTCTGTTCTGTTAGCCTGCACGCCTCCCAGGCAGCCGGCCATGCCTTCTTCATTCCACGCCTTTCTTTCCCAGCTGACACCCAACTTTCCCTGGCCTCTGAAGACGCTGAATGTTCATTGTGCTGTGACTGGGGGCTGGGCAGGAGGGAAGAGCTTCTGATTTTTAAAATTCTAATATTGTTCTCAACATTTGGGGGTTACCCAAACATGCTGGCACCCCTCTCCAATTATCACACTGGTCTTTTATTTGGCTCCATTCCTGTTGTCCCTAAGACATCCAGTTTGAGCATGGCCATTTCTGCACTAGACTTGTTAGAGCCCTATCATTCCACTTTCAACATCCTATGGAATCCTGGGGTTTTCAGTTTAGCTAGGGGCCAGACGGCCCCTCCCTAAACTGCAAACCCCAGGATTCCATAGGGTGTTGAAAGTGGAATGATAGCACTATAACAATCTAGTGCAGAAACGGCCAATGAGTGGGATGGGATAGACTTCCTGGATTCTGAATCTGCAGGAAAGGCATGAAACTCTTAACATTTCTGCAGTCTTCCACATAAGAACACTCAATATGCAGGAGCCATGCCCAGCCAACCTTTTGGGATTTAGTTTAGAGGTTACCGTGCTGATCTTACAACACCACATTCACATCTTTGCATGCTTACATCCAACTTGCTATGTCAAGAGGGGCTGCGTTCATCTCCAAGCAGTTATAAATCCAATGATTTGTAAACTGAGTGCAGTAGCTGCAGTCTGCCTTGAATGCTTAAGCTGCCGTCATGCTCAATGCAAGTCGCTGCTCTTTGCTCAGAGTAAGGAAATCACATCCAGCACCTATTAATTCTGTTCTCTGGCAACGGTTGGACAGTGGCATTTTCCTCACAGGGGGGACAAGACAGCACAGGGATTCTCTGCTGCAGCTTGTGCTGAAGCTGAGAGATGTGAGGGAAACCTGGAAATATTGCTATTATGTGGGGAACACGGTCTTGTTGCTGATGAACTGGATAAAGCTAAGGGTAGGATACCAGGAAACCAACTGAGCTTTCCTAGAGTTTCAAGGAAAATTGTTTATATGCACACCCACAAGAAAGGGAAGAGTCACTAGTAGTTATCAAAAATAAAGCACTGCTTTTGGTCACAATACTTCATCATATACAAGTATCACTTCTGGTAAGGTTGTTTAAAAGACAGCCAGAGTGTGGTAGTGTTTTGAGCCTTAGACTGCAACTCTGGAATTTGAATTCCCACTCAGCCACGGAAACCCTATGGAAGACCTTGGGCAAATCACACTGTCTCAGCCTCAAAGAAAGGCACAGGCAACCCCTCCTCTGAACAAATCTTGACAAGCAAACCCTGTGATAGGGTCACCTCAGAGTTGTCTTAAGTCAGAAATGACTTGAAAGCACATGACGACAACCAAGGTTATTTAAATGAGAAGGTTCATCATTATTCAAATTAGCAATGGCCAGAGTGGGAACTTAATGACACTTATCTACAGTGGGCCATGGCTCCATGCAGTTTGGTGACACATCTTCAAGACCAGAGCTGTGCAAAGTTGCTTTTTTGGGGGGGGGTATAGATTCCAGAATCTCTCAACCAGTGTTGCCACTAGGTGCAATCCGGTGCATTCTGGGAGCTGTAGTAAAATAATAAAAATAGTAATAATAGTAATAATAATAATAGTAGTAATAATAGTAATAATTTTCCAAGTAGATTCTGCACAGCAGTGGTTTTCCAAGGTTCTGCTCAGGGGCATCCATTTTAAGTGAGAATGTTCGGGACTGGTCCTTGGGGCCATTTGTATTCAAGTGTTCTATAGTCTCTTCCATCCATCTCTATCAACACTACTCTCACTTTCCAAAAAAAGAAAAAAAAAACATAATGAAAATGAGTTTAGCTGTGCTGCTACATGTTTGCTCAAAGGTTAAGTCCCGGTATGTCAAATGAGGCTTTTGCTCAGGACGACAGCCTATGAAGAACACAAATAGGTGCAATTTGTGGCACAATATTGAACCTTCTCATTGCCTTCTGGTTCCCAAGACAAGAGGATTTGATAGCAAAGTAACTTTTCCTGGACCCCGCAATGGAAAGCATCAGGAACTCTTGCTGGCAAACACAGGGAGGAAATCTAGACCACTCCCCTCTGGCGCCCCCTTGTGCATCCAAATGGATCTATAAGACGCATGCCTTTGCTAATTGAGAATCAAGGATCAGGATTTCTCAAAAGAGTGAAGTTTGTTGTTCTGTGTGTTCAAGTCATTTTAGACTTAAGGCAACCCTATTATGGAGTTTTCTTGGCAAGATTTGTTCAGAGGAGTTTTGCTATTACTTTCATCTGATGCTAAGAGTATGAAACTTGCTCCTGGTCAACTTACCGGGTTTCCCTAGATGAGTAGGGATTCAAATCTGGTCTCTGGAGTTGTAGTCCAACATTCAAACCACTACATCACACTGGCTCTCTAAAGAGTAAAGTAATCTAAAAGAATCCTCGAAGGTGGCCTTCAGAGACAATAAGAAATGGTAAAACTGCCTTTATCTTTTAAAAAAATGAGCAATGGAGTTCAGAATGTAGAAACGTGATGTTTTGTGCAGCGTGATGTTTTGGGATTGCCTGAGTAAATCCACAGTACATTATTAACTCAGGAGAGTTCCAAAAAGGTTTCTGGACTTGCATTGTTTCTAGTTTTAACCAGAGCCATGTTGGCTCAAATGTGAATTTTACCATCCTTTGGCCCACATTCCCAGCACCATGCTCTCCAGACAGGGTGGTGGCGGCGGCAGATAACTGCTCATCAGCTCCACAGATATTTTGTGACTAGCTTCTGCAGGGTGCTGTGCTGTCTCCACTTGTGCTGCTAAAGTCCGTGAGACTGCTAGGCGAGCTTGTACGGAGGCACAGTATACTACTACTACTACTACTATTATTATTGTTGTTGGTATTATTATTATTATTTTAACACTGACAGTATCTTCTCCCCTTTCATCTGGTGCTTCTGGCACCACAGTTTGGGCACAGGGACAGCATGCTTATTAATACTACACTTGATCTTAGTCAAAAGGCCAAGAAGCGATGGACAGCATGCTTATTAATGAACATCAGTTCTTTTTTTTTTTTAAAAACAGACTCACGCCAAACCCCCTCCCCCTTTTTGCATGAAAGAAAGAGGTGGGAAACCAGTGCCACACAACCAGGTTAGGCATTTCTAAACCAGAACATAAAGAGTACAAAAGGGAAAGGAACAGAACATGTAGAATTCTAGCCATGAAGACATTCTGCCCCAAGCTGTGGGAAGCCTCTTCAAGACCTCCCCAGGGGTTAATTCCAGAACTTTCATGAATGCAGGCATCACTTTTAGGGAAACAGTTCCCAGTAAGGACTGGAACCTTGGACCCCATACTGACTCATGACTGCCCTTTTAGCTTTTGCATTCGTTTGTGTAGCGCTCATGTCACTTTGTCATCTGAGAACACAGTCGGACAAAAAAAAGGTATGCAGTGATTTTCAAGTTAAGTATTTTATTATCAAAATTATTACATCTCTTGTGAAAGTTCAAATGTTTCAGCACAGTGTACAACTCCACTTTAGGGCAGCGCTGCAGCCCCCTCCTGGTTCCTTCCCGGTGGCTCTTCCCTGCACATCCAGGAGAGCCCGTTGTGTTTGCCAGCTGCTGCTGCTCTCCAAGATCCTCTCTGGCAATGCTCACCCAGCAAGGCATGCTCAGCATGACAGAAAGGGAGCGTGCAAAGCCCAGTGAAGTCGACACCCTTTTATACAGTATATAGGACACCCATGATCCGGGTGACAAGTTCCATCCCCAACACGCTCACAGCCAGACACTTTGAGGAAAAGTTTTCATTTAAACTCTTCTCTGCTTTGATAATTTTAAAAAAGTCTCCCCTAAGCTGAATGAACACCTGATTTCAGTGAGTTAGAGAAATCTTGTAACAGTCCTAATTAAAAACAAAAACAAAATTAAAAAAAAAGAAAGAACCCCAAAAGAGAGACTGTGCATCTGAGAAATGAGGGAAGACATGCTCACGGCATTATCTTATCCAAGAGGAAAGGAGAAGGTCCATGGCAGCACCAGGGTTAGACCTGCCTGATATTTGCTAACCTACTATGGTTATAACTGAATATAAAATTAGATAAATAAAAACACACGCTCGATAGTAAACAAGTGAGAAAAAGCTGGCAACTGTGTAGAACTGGACAGAGCACCCAGCAGACCTGGCACCACTCTTGGACCTCAGGGGATGGTAGCAGTCATCTCTCACATACTTGGGGATACTTTTGACAGCAGCAGTACCACTAGCACCAAACTGGGCACTCCTCTCGTCACCCTCATCCGCAAACTCTTCAAACAGACTCCAAGGCAGTCAAGCCATTGCCTTTGACAAGCCATCCAGCTGCCACAGCCACGGTGCCGCTCTCTTGCATGCTGTCATGACACCTCTCTCAGCAGTGGCAGAATGTATTCCTTGTCCAAGGCCCTCTTCAGAGATGTACAGCAGTGACAGCGTTCAGGAACACCTTCTTGCACACCCTGCCCTCTCACTCACGCATGTGCGCACACACACACTGCTACCAGCCCCATCCCACAGCTCTCTGTCCAGAGCCTGGACACCATAAATGCTCTTGCTTGCAACTGGAATGATCAGAATGGACTACACCTCCCACCCTCCCTGACCCAGGATATCCTGGGAACCCAACCCTGCAGAGAGCACTTTGGGATTTTGAATAATGCCCCCCTCCCCACATCCCCCTCCCCTATTTTTTTTTCTGATTTGCACTGGTTTCATATTCAAGCTTTCCTACCTGCCCAGAGGACTACAGCTAAGGGCACTGGTAGGAGACAGAGGCCATGTCACTCAGCACCATTTGCTTTCTACAACATCTCCAGCGTCACGGAGATGCTTTGCTACCGGCTCTGCCACTACCACTGTCTCCTCCTTACAAAGCCAATGGTGGCTGGCAATGCGCTCTTGCTTTTCTTCCTCTTTCCCTCTGGTACAGCCTCAGCCTCTGGGCTTTGCCATTCCAGCAGCACTCCCCCATGAGCTACTGCTGCTGGGAGGAGCTATCCTGCGTTGCCCTAGGAAAGGCCTGTCTGAGTCTTTACACCCGACCCTGGAAGCTGCTGCAGTCTGTACTGGTGGATGCTGCCTCCTCCCCCTCGGTGGGAGTAGTGCTGCGAGTTGGAAAGTGCTGCGGCAGGGGTTCTGGCGCTCTGATAGAGCACGGGCGGCCCAGAGGAGGGAGAGTTGATAGTCCGCAAGTCCAACTGGGAGGGCCTCGATGAAGATGACGACGACGAAGGAGGTGGGGGAGGGGGAGGAGGCGGGGGTGGGGGTGGGGGAGGAGGGGGAGCAGCGCAGCCAGCAGTTCCCAGGCAGGGATGAGATCCTGCTTCTGAGGAGGGCAAAGAGTCTGTGGCAGTGGCTGCGGGCTGGACAGGGCTGGGAGCAGTTGCCGCAGGACCGCTCTTCTTCAGAGCACCGCTACCAGAATGCTGTTGGCTGCTGTAATACCCAGAATTCCCTGCAAAGAGAGCTGAAGAGTCCGTGGGCACGGAGGGGGTGGAAGAAAGAGAGGATTCCGAGGAAGTGAGAGGTGGAAGATGCCCCGTTCTCTGGGACTGAGACCTGTAGCTGTATCCAGGTGATGGGATGGGGTGTCCTCGGTATGGAGAGGAGCTCTGAAGGAGGATCTGTGACTCTGCTTGCGGGCTGTCAGACTGCAACAGCTGGAAGGGAAGGAACAAAAGCAGTCACACACTAATGCGTTAACTGGCAACATCCTGCTGTAGCCAGCTGCATTACACCCCTGCTTAAGAAAACCGAGTTGCATCATGGTCAGAGAGTTAATGACACAGAAGGCTAGGTACAATAGTAGCATTGCTTCCCATACCTGGTAGCTGTATCGAGAAGGACTGTAAACAGCTGGTCCCTTGAGAGAAGAACTGAGGGGGTCTGTTGGGTCTCCTTCCATGGTATCTAGAAGGTAGAACAGAAAAGGTCAGCACTGCAAATTATATATTCCTGATTCAGAAAAGCAACTGATCCAGAACAGGGATGGGGGCAAGAAAGACATCCCCCAGCACAAATCTTAGGAAACCTGAGTAAACAGAGGAAAACAGATCTTGATCTTAACAGTACAAGAGTAAAACTAAGGAGGAAACTGTCTTTTGCATAATCAAAGAGTAAAAGGGTGCTTTCCAATCTAATGTTCTGCCTGATAAAAGAAATCAGGAACTAGAGCATCACCTCTAACAGACAGCTGTCTAACCTTCTAATATGTAAAACTGCAACTTCTTGTGGAAATTATTGAAAATACACAGACTTCTATCTACAGTCCAACCACTAATCTAGTAAAAGCATTAACACCTTTGGCTAAAGTGATGCAGGCTTGTTTAAAGCAGACTGGAAATTTCATAAGGCACAAAAATAGCATTTGCTATCCATAGCACTGACTACTCTGCAGGTAGTATCACATCTGGAACTTGTGCTTTCCAAGCAAGTTGTACTCTTTTTGCTTGCTCTTTCTGCACCTCCACTCACCTGCTTCTCTCTCTCCAATGCTGTCCCGAGTGGGTGAGGGCTCTCCCCTCTGACATATTTTAGCGCTACTACGCAAAACCTTCTCCAGAATACCACGGCCTTCTCTGAGTCGCTCCACTGAAGTGGGCACCATCCTAAAGCAGGACAAAAAGAGGGCAAAAATGGGGCTTTCAAACATTCAAGGAGATGCTTTGTTGCTGATTTTTCACTATTCTATGATTTCGAGAAATGCTCAAGGAAAGGAAGGAGATGCGCACGCACACACATTATGTACGTACGTATGTATGTATTAAAAACTAGGGCAGTGCTAGGCCTGCTGCCTTGAATGGGCTTGCCTTACTGGTTTTCTCAGACATTTATGCACATTTCTCTAGGTTGCACAACACACACCTTAAGGCTGCTGCACACAATATATCATACTTTAGTTAGTGAGCTACATGGTTTTTAAAAAAACATCTTGGGCTGGTTGCATGGAGTCCTCTTCACAATAGTTAAAATGATTCATTACAGATGAACAAAAATCTAATCATTTATCATGTTATTTTGAAGGCAAAAGACTTTGAGGTCAGATTTCTAAGCAAAGTATGGTCGTGAGGTAACAACTGATTCTCAGTATTCACATTAAAACTTTCCTACATCTTAACAATTCTTATTCAGCACTCATTAGATCTTTACAGCTACAAAAACTGAAAATAGTTGTGGTTGTTCTGTAGATTAGGACCATTTGTTCTGAAAAGGGAAGGATAAATATAGCCACTGTGTGGAGGGATCTGCGGGCTCCACTCCAGGATGGTGCAGAAGAGTTCCCAGTTAATGAACAAATGGGGTTGGCATGGGAGAAAGCAAAAGGTTCTGTAATTCTGCTTTGTCATGCATTGCTCATGCATGAGAGAGAATTCGAAAGAATTTTGGCTTGGAAAATTCTCATTTGTTATGTCAATGATATGGATATTTATTGTTTGTTGTACGAATGATATGGATATATGAGAACCATTTTTATGCTAGTAAAAATCATCCTAAATGGATCTGTGGAGGTCACTGCTTTTCTACTTTTTTACTGTATCAGTAGAATGAAAGCAACTGTGTGCTGACCTCCTTCACAAGGTGGTTACAAGAGAAGGCTTGTGAGGTATTTTACACCTTGGAAGTGCTAGACTAATCACAAGAATCAAAATGGAATCTTCAGAAATTTTTGTACAGATTTGTACCTATGTCTGTAGGCCAATTTTAAAAAATCACTCCCAGTTTAAAACACAATCTTAATCACTTCCATTGCCATCTCTTCGGGCACACTCAGCATTAATGTCAAGTTTTACCGACAGGTTTAAACTCTGTGATTCCTTCTACTGCATCTGAAATTTTTGTGGCTTCAATACTATTTCTTAAAACTGAACTGCTGATACAGGTGGCCAGACTCCATGGGAGGGGAGCTCAAGAGAGGCAAATGGGAATGTGGGAAAGGTGAATTCACATGTTCGCTGCTGCTATTGTTTGGCTGGTGGAGGGAATTTTCTGCAAGGTGAGGTTAACAGGGCAGCAGTACATTTCCTAAAATTGTATAAGACTGCTAGTGGTACACGGTGCTCAAAAAGGAAAATTCCACAACTGAAAAGTCTAATAATGTTAAAAGATCACAAAAGGCAGAATTAGGGAAATCAGCTATGAAAGCTACACAGAATGATTACTAGGTGCCTTGGACAAGCAAGAGGAAAGGGCTGTCACTCTGTGCTTTCCAGAACTGCCTGGTGGCCAGTGCTGGATTCAATGGGTACTTAGCCCAATCTCACAGCGGAAGTCATGAGTAATGAGATCAAGCAGCACCTGTACAATTGGTAAAGGCTGCCCAAGATCAAAAAGAGTTAAGATCATTCAGAAACAATCATCACCTAACTTTATAGCATTGCCCACGTAAAGTTATTCAGACAGTCCTCTACTTGCAAATGTGATGCACTGCTGAAGGCACAATGGCATTGACAGCTGGCAAGATACAAAACAGAGCAAATAGGGGCTAACAGCCATAAGAAAGATGAGCTGTGAAAAATACTCTCCATAGTAAGTTCTCCCTTAATAAAACTTTAAGTTACTATATGTAGTCACGAGGGTTAGAGGCTTGTTAAGTAAAAACAAAAAACAAACCAACCATGATCCTCAGAAATCTGATAGATATCTCTGAACACCACACTAAAATGCAACTGTAACCCTACAGGAAATCACCACTTTTGTTTGTCACCACACATAACTGGGAAGTAGCCAATGGATCACAGTATGATTTGCCTGGATGACAGTGTTTAGTGCAGTGAGCTTGGCTCCAGAAGGCACAAGATTTAAATGTTCGCTCAGCTCAGCCATAAAAGCTTGCTTTGAACAAGCCTTATCCTTTCTTTCACTGAGATTTTTTTCATGAGATTGTTGTGAAGATATACTCCTTTAATGATTTATATTAACCTAAACTGAAAGGCTGAGACTGTGATGTATAAATACTCAGCTGCCACTGAAGGACCTTTCTGCTGGAATGGGACCTCCATGGTGAAAGATGCAACAAAGCTAGTTGTTTCTAGGCTCCTTGATTAATTCTCTGAGCAACCTTTTCCAGGACAGGGAGACATGTACTGGAAACTTCCATAATTCCCACGAATGCTTACTATTCAGTATCCATGTTTCCACAACAGCCACAGAGGTAAGCTACCGTTAGAACTAAAGCATTTCTGAGTAGTTTTCTCAAGCCTGTGCATGAAAAAGAAGAACCTGCAGAAAGCTTTACATAGACCATTTATATTCCTGCTCTGTGAGCTCCCAAAAGAGGAAGAAAAAAGCACAACCTGACCCTTCTCTGTCAGGAGAGTACACTGGGACAAGTGGTGTGCCTGCCAGACAAGGAGTACATACCAGATTGGTAGTGATCTCCTAGAAAAAGAGCACCAATTCTTCATTTTTATCTGAGGCTCAACTTCAGATTAATACTCACCACCTACTGCTGATGCTATCCTGTGACTTGCAGTGTGTGGTCCCCCTTGGTTCTGGGGGGCTGACTTCCTCTAGGTAGGACAGGGAGGAATGTGAAGGAGAGAAGCCATGTTGGGGTGAGGAAAGTGTGCGGGCTCCTGAGCCTGGCACTGTGCCAGCATCCAAGTCTGTCCCGGAGCAGCTGCCACCCAGTCGGGTGGGTGTCCCTGTGCACCGAGCAGAATCTCCTCCTTCCTTGGCTTCTTGCTTTCGTTTACGGTACTCCAGCAGAGACACCTAGAAGAGAGAGATGATGACCAGCCTAGCCAAGTTAAAGTGAGGAACAGCTTTAAAGCCAGGATATCAGGTATAGACTCTTTCCAAGCTGAAGCCACTCACAGAGAGGGAATACACACACATTGTCCAACAACTGATAATTAAATCACATGGATGGACTCAGAATAGATGCTCTCCAAGGCCCTGTCTACAGTATCTTTCTTGGGTTTGCTGGACAAGCAAGGAATCTGCTTTCCAGCCTGCTGTCAGTAAGAACCACAGGGCCAGAACTCCAGCTGGCATCACAGCCAGGTACTTTGTTTTATGCTCCAGGTTAGACTGGATTAAAAGGAAAAAAAAGTAGAAGAGAAGAACTGAAAGGGAAGTAAGAAGAACACTACTCAGCACAGAGCTATCTGAGATGTGAACCATGTGATGGACGAAAAGGAGCTGATGAGAGAGTAGTTTTTCACATCAAGTATAGGCATGCATCTCAGGGGGATGGGATTACCACCAAAAGATACTCAGTTCTAGAACTTTCTATGTGAGGCTCTGCACAGGCACAAGACCAAATTGTGTGAAGCACATGGACAATGAAAAGAAATGTATCTTCAGGAAGAGACCACAAAGCCTTCTCTGGATGCTAACTATCTTCACCTGTAACAAATGCCCCCAATGTTCCCTTTATCAATTTGATAAGCTTGCATTTCTCTTACCTGTCTCCAAATGACATCCTTCTATATATAATCTCCTACACATATCTTCTATCAATCCCCAACTCTCATCCTTTTTCTGAGTGGGATGTGCCAACCCTCACTCCCCGCCCCCCCTTTTCATTTCAAGTACTTGCCTTTTTCCTCTGTGGAGGATTCTGGGGTGCTGATCTGACCCCATCACAAGTTCTCTCCCCACAGAGGGGCATGGGTCCATGTGTGGTTTCCTTCAGCAGTGCTTGCTCATGTCTGCCAAAGTATCCTTCTGCAGGAGAACTGCAGCAGCTCTGCTCTGGATTCAGAGGCTTACTGTCAGTCAGCTGAGGAGACTCCCGTAGCAGGCCATCTGCTCGGGGCATAGCGTTCAAAGGAGAGAAGGCATACATTAAGTTAAAATCTGTCCGAAAAGCCTGGTCAGAGCTTCTCAGCAGCGTCTGGCCTTCCCCGCTTTTTCCTGGGATGCTGGTCTCCAAGGGCTGGGGTGCTGGATCTGAAGACCCCGAAGGTAGCAACAACAAGGGCCTCTCAAGGTTGCTGTTAGTGCTGGTGTCCAGGAATCCTGCCTTCGGCATCTCAACGTCTGTCCTGAGGCAGAGCTACAAGAGTCAACATGAGGGTATGGGCAGGTGGGGAAGGAGAGGGAGTTGAACAGGGCAGAAAACCAGGGGAAAGGGACAGACAGACAAAACACTTTAAGTCAGGAAAGGTTTCCCGATTCCTCTGGACAGCACACACTGCTTGCTCACTACTTGATCCCAACCCACTTGAAGACCCTTTCCTGCCCCATCTTGCTCTCCCTTTCTGCCAGCTGTTCTAAGTTGCACAGTCAGCCTCTTCTTTCAGTCTGCAACTTTCTGGAGAGAGATTAAATTTGCAGGCCCCTCCCCTTTCTGGAAAGATGTGATGATGCTCAAATGAGCCTGGGTGTAGTTTCAAGGTCACCATTTAACATAAAATGTCACAACCATTTCAATAAAAGGTGAAGAATCAACAAAAAGTCAAAGGCAGGCAGGAACAACACACGCCAGTTACTCTCATCAACCAGACTTTTCACAGTAAAGCAATCACAGCCACACAACGCAAGCACACCTCTGCACAACATTCAAAATTCTCTTCCAGCATGCATGGTCTTCATTAACATATGATACAGAATCTGGCCTTTATAGGATAGTATGTAAGCTCTGAGCAGAATCCTAGGCTGTCTACTTGTATCTAGCAGGTTTCTAGCCCTCATTATTGCAAGGGAAGTTTCAAAAACATGTCCACAGTTATCTTAAGCCACAGAAAGAAGGTGCTATAGGAGTCCTTCTATTCAATTCAAGATTTTCTTTCACACTCTGCATACTCCCTAAATTTTCCATTGCTACCAGTTTCCAGTTCTGCCTCTACAACAATCACTACTGTCCAACTATTTAATGGTATTTAATAAAAGCACCACATTCTCTAATCAGAATAAGACATATGACAGCATAAACCTAAGTACATACTTCATTCTTTAATGCAAAAAATAGTAAGACTGGTCTTCTCAAACCCAATAACCCTCAAAGGTGTTGGACTATGACTCCCATCATTCTCAGCCACAAAAGCATGGAAGGCTGTTTAAAACTGTTGATAGTGCACTGCCTGTCACCCTCAAGCTGGCTCATCATATACCCAGGAGCAGCTTCTACTTCTGTCAGCCCCATGTAACAGTGTCCCTTTTGCGGTTACCTAGGAATACCACCTCAGTGATGCATTTATTGAAGATTTCCCCATGTGAACACTGTGCTTGCAGATTATTTGCGCCAAACAATGCCCCCGTCTCAACTAAACAGATAAATGTACTAAATGGCCGCTGCAGCAGATATACAGGTAAGGAGTCACATCTCACAACTACTTCACACATCTTGGGCACAGTAGCATTTGTGCTGTGCCACTGCAGCCACAGGGCTGGCGGCTGCTTAGCACTGACTCATTTTGCACGTCCTGTTAAGACACAGCTCCGAAGGAAAACATTCTGGAAAAGGCTCCCTGCCACTTCTATATGCTGGGTATGGGAAGGCACTGAGCCCTTAGAAAATATCCCCTGTGTCAATTCATCAGGTATGCCTCTCCTCTTCGTAATGTGCAGGGGACCTATGAAAAATAGCTTTAGTGCTTCTCATAATTGTGGCACATTATGCCAACACACCACACGAACAGGACTTATGTTTAATGGAGGAGTGGTCATAGCTCAGTGGCAGAGCACCTGCTTTGAATTCAGAGGGTTCCAGCAATGCAGTAGTCTAGCCTTCATCAAGTAAAGGCTAGATACAGTGAGCATGAGTGCCTGTGGCATGGGTGCTACCTCCCTTCTCCCTGTACGTACAGACAGACCAGATATGAGGCAGCTGTTGATTGCACTGCATTACTGTTTGGTACATTCAGGCCCAAGGCAGATGGTCACCTGTAGAATCAAACTGGACATTAGCATCTAGCGCACCACTTTAACTGAATCCCCAGGAAGTGTGACTTAAGTTCCTAGCCCTCCTGACTGAGAAGCATCACAATGTGTAAACACTTTCTTGAAAAAACCCAGTAGCTCAGCACCCCAAAATGCAGGTTATCCTTCTCTTCCTATTAGGCTTTATAGCCCGCTATTCATATATTTGTTAGAAACTGTGTACACTGCTTTCTAATGGGGACTATACCTGACATGGTTTCCTATAAAAAAGGGATGGGAGCCATGCAGCTGTCCAGATGTTACTGGCCTGCTATTCACAGAATCTTTCACTGCTGGCTATGTTAGTTAAGATTTGTAATTCCTGCTGCATTTGGAGGAATACACAATCTCCAACCCTGCTATAAAACAATGAAAAACAGCAGGAACACAAAAACAAACTAATGTGCAACACTTTTTAACACTTCTAAATGTCTTCCTCAAGCTTCCTCTTTGTAATATGAAATGTCAAAATTTTCGCAAACAGGATTTGATAGAGAGAGAGAGAGAGAGAGAGAGAGAGAGAGAGAGAGAGAGAGAATTTCTGAGCATAACATTTGTATCTTGAGGAATTTGGGTTTTGGGGCAGAGAACAGAAGCAATGGAACTAAGGAGATGAAATCAATGGAAGATACAGCATGCACATTCTGCCTGTGAAGCACCGGTCAACCACCAGCAATTAAGAGACTGAGATTTGCTCTCTCTGCGCTTACACTACTGCAGTTTTTCCTCTCCCTTCCTGCCCGCCAGCCTCAAGGGAAAGCCACTTCAGAAGGATTAACTGGCAAAAGGTTTGTCTGCTCCCTCCCTTTCCCACCCAGATCTGCCTGATTTCAGCTACAAAAGAATCCACCTCCACTAGCCCCTTCTCCGCAGCTCCCCCTACCCCTCCTCCCTCCAAGCACACACACACACGCACACACACACACACACAGAGTCAGGCACCGCACAAACTACACACACACTCTCCACCTCCAATTGAGATGGTGTGATAACTACCTCGGGCGACAGGGACTCGGGCCTACGCGCAGGGGAACTCTCAGGGGAGGATACGTTCTAGGAGGGAAAAGCATCTTGTTATTCATCTAATTTTACAAGTCAAGAAGCAAAATAAAATAAAGTAAAAAAAAACAAGCTTAGAGGTTAGCCACAGCTATTCTGAAAAAAAAAACCCAACAAAAACAACAAGAACAAAAAAGAGAGAGACTATCTTGGGGATGGCCTCAGCAGTTAGGGGAACTGAACATGTCGTTATATGGATTTCAAAGGCTGATGCAGCACAAATTTTAAAGACTGACAGAAGAAGAAAGATTAGGGTTACTACATTTTTAGGATCCAAGTCAGAGAAAAGCACAGAAATTAGAGAATAGTCTCTGTTTCCTTATGCTCCAGAGATCTCCAGGCCTGGCAGTGAGAGCCTGGAATAACATGGCAAAGATCAAGCCACTGTTTGCTTTGAGGGCTGCACATCTCATCTGCCTAGATCAGACCACAGGTTCACCTAGTTCACTATCCAGTTTTCACAGTAGCCAACAGGTGGCCCACAAGCAGGATATAAACACAAGAGCACCTTTGCCAACCATGTTTCCTAGCGATATTGGAGAAAAGGTAGAAACACTGCAAATGAGCATATTATGCAGAAAACCTTTAGGTGGTTGTTCTCTAAAATGGGCTACTGTTGTGCATATGAAGTCACGGTACTTGCGTCAGAAGGGAAAACTGACATGAGGTACAAGAAATGTCTTACTGAACAGAGATACTACACAGAAACCACTCCTTCTTTCTTTATAAATACAGAATTTTCCCAGATGTTGACACTATGCCTAAACTGTCAGATATACACTGTGAGAAAGAACTCTATCATCAGAACATGCTGGTTTACAGTGGTCAACAGCTCTGCCCCAGTCGTAACATGTCTCAGGCAGTTGTAAGAAAGTTCAGGCTACTTGAGACCTGTTAAAGAGAAAATAGACTGGTGGTGATGGTAAGAAGAGAAGCAACAAGTGCTCTAAAATCCATGCTGTACTAGACAGGACTTAACTAACTGTACTATGAGGGGCAAGACTAACATCTACTTTCCTTAGGCTGTGATCTGTGAACAGGGTACTCACAACAAGAGGTTCACATGTTACAAGAGAAGACTTCATTCCCGACAGATACAACGTATTCCCTCAGAGAGGAACATTTCTCTCTGGTCATTCTCTATCCTGCTAAACTACAGACACGAAGATTTCCTCTTTGGCTATGCTGATGTTCCAATTCCATTTTCTCAAAGATCATTAAGATAATATGATAATGAAATATCTTTCCCATGGCCACAAGAGCGTCATGTATAAATCACAGAGCTGTTTTCCTGAGCTTCTGGAGGCAGTTGAGCATGACATTCATGCTTAGATGTCAGACACAGGTTCTCTTTACCTAAGATTTGGGTGATTACTGATTCTGTATTAACTGGTTTTGAGTGGTTATTGTGTTTTTCATTACTTTTTATTCATATGTGATAGTGGCTACTCAAATTGATTCGCATGGTTTTATCTGTGACACAAAGATGCACTCACTCTTCTACCTGTTCTTTATTGATAATGTTTATTGTTAGTAGCATATGTATTTTAAAGGAATTAACAAATTTTTATTGAGCTGCCTTAAAAAAAAGGAAGGCCAACAATGAAATAGTTTATATTAAATAAGATGCCATGAGTGAGTGGACTGGGGTGAACAAGAAAAGCCTCAGCACAGAAAACTAGGGACGGGGCAAAGGGAATCTTGCATACTATAAGATGTTTTTCCTACATACAGAGAAAATTACGTGCAGTGGGTAGGCAAGGACTCAACCACACACACACAGCAGCAGCAAAAGCAGTTTACTTTCTCGGAAAGAAAAGAAGCCTTAGAAGCCTGACAAAGGTATGTTATAATAAACACTTTTTAAGTGCCAGTCCAAATTAGAAGTTCAAACTGGGAACACAACCCAATTTCAAGATACATATTCCTGATAATGTTCCAAGCCCCTGTCCATATGACTGTTGTGGTTAAGGACACCTGGATTCTAAGGGCTTTGGTGTTAACGTCATGACTTTTCATTCTCCTGAACCCCATGGATCAAGTCTCCCTCCAACTGTGTGTGGCCAAACAGGGCACACTATGACTGATAAATTTACAGCCACTGTGAATCAAAGACTGCTGTTACCTAGATAGGAAGCAAGCCTTACAACTGTACAGAAGGGGTGGGGAATGTATCCCATGGGTCACATGCAGTTTCAAAATCCACTCTGGGGAGTCTTGAAGCCTCCCAAAAGAAGCACAAAGCCACATCCCATTTTTTCTGGGGAATTTTCCACCCCAAACTGCTCAGAATACGCTAAAACCATGCACAGGCACAGCAGTTTTGTTTTCCTCATTTGCCAGCCCTCCCAAAAAATCTTTACTGTGGTCAAAATACGTCCAAAAATAGTTAGAGGAATAATGAAATCATGTCCAGTGCTGGGTAAGAGGGTGAAAACTGCCCCTTGGTTGCTGTGCAGTTGTTCACCCCTGCTGCACAACTATCAGCCCACTTGAGCTTGAGCAATAAGGTAACACATAATTAAATAATGCAGTTCTGAGCACAGAAAATCCCCAGGATACTGGCTACAGGATTCAGCCTAAGAAAGTTGCATTTCACCTTTTAAAAAAGGGAGCAATTTTCTAGCTTTCACGGTTATGAAGATATGCTTGAGAATATGAAGATGAGGTCTGATGGAATTTCAGTGGCCAAGGTAGCCTGTGAATAAGATTCCTAGTGATACATTGCACTTCCCACGGTTAGCAACAACAGAATTTTGCTATTTTAGTAAATAATAAAAAACACAGAATTCTACAAACTCATTAGGAATAATGCAAATTGTTTTGACATGCATAATTTATAAAGATTGCAGAGTTCTGATCAGAAGAACTGTGGTTGAATTTGTGCACAATTTTTTTTTAAAATGCAAAAAAAAATATATGGAGAAGTCCATGTGTAAATTTCAGTGTAACATCCCAAAGAGCAGTGGATCAGGACTCTAGAATCCTGTCATGAATGACCCAAATGTCATCCAAGTAAGCATTTCTGCAGATCTCTGTAGCAACCTATAAAAATTTTGCCCAGGCTTTCCAGTGGTGAAACACCAGACTGAAATTCATCCCATCTCAAGCATACTGATAATGTAAGATAATAGAAAATTTCAGAATGAAGGCACAGGCTCCTGCCTGTCATGTAGGAAATTACAAAAAATGAGACCACCACCATAACCTCATTCATGCCTTGCACTCTAAAGCTTAACAGAAATGTTGAACAAGAGAGGGAGATAAGCTTTAAGAGGAATGGGGAACATAGTCAGCCAACATCGTGCAGACAGGAAAAACTTGCAATGAGATACAGGTCAACTTTTCAAAAGCTTTAGAAAAAGAGAAGCAGGAGCTGGCAGAGTATCTGAATACCATATGCAGAGCTTGCAGGGGAGTGTGCAAGATAGGGTAGAGAGGACGTTGTGGGAATAATAATACCCCAACAAGCTGTAAATCTTTGCACACTCTAGTGTAATGATAAAGAATGAGATTTCAATCTATTGGTGAATATTAAAGAATGTTAAAAAGCCATCTACAGACTTCTGATGTCCAACTGTGCCCCTTCCAAAGAGTTTTGATGCACCAGACTTAAGTCAGTCGGCAGATCTGCCACTCCCACTTCCAGCCCCAACTTACCTCAAACTGTAGTGGAGTATTGCAACGACTAGCAGCCAAAGAGGGAATTGGCGAGAAAATCATGCCACAGCCACTACGACATTCCTCCTCCCCAGGCACAGATGAGGAGGAGGTGGTGAGATGTGGGCTCAGCGAGTCTGGAACTGAGGGGTCAGGAAGCGGGGGAGTGATGGGGGAGAGCGGCCTTAACAACTTGTTGACATTTTGTTCCATGAAATACCGAGACTTCCACTTCTTCAGGGGGCTCAGTAAATCTGAAACGTAACACACAAGTCAAAATGGTGATTCTTCTACTATAAACTCCTAGGTTCGCTGCCTTAACAATAACATTTGTAGCTTTTGCTCCTCCTACAACTACCCTTACATTTTTAGCTTTGGCACTAACAGTTCCTCAACTCTACTGAAAACACTTCAAAGGAGGGAAGCAATGTAACAGAGCAAGTTGATAATAAACATTTTAGGCAGACGCAAAACAAGAATTGGTTCAGGACTCAAGAGAAGAGGCTGATCTGAGAAAAGTTTTCAGAGCAGCCCATACAGGCTCCACTATGGATGGACCAATAGTAAAGAAAAAAGTTTCAGGACAGATGTAATCTTGACTTCTGTCCAAATCTGCACTAATGCAGCAGCAGGCATATCCTGCTGAAAGACAGAGTCGTGGGTAAGAGAATAATATCCCAAGCCTTGCACAATGACTGCTTCACTGTTCCATGCACTGTGAAGCTTTCCTTGGTTTAGCTGACTTCCTGAGCTTGGACTGCTGATTTTTCTTAAATCCATTTAGTGAGATGGAAAATCTGCCAGGGATACAAATCAAGGCTGAACAAGATCTGAAGCAGTCCAACATGACGCTTTTAGCAGCATATACATTAATGCTCACAAGCCTCTAAGAAGGTCTCCTTGCAAGAGACTTCTCACTGGTAGTATCTAGACCTACATTTGGCAAACTGTTCTGCATAGAAATTATACTGAATGTCCCCTCAATTCTTTTGCTGTGTCATCTCAAACTACTCCACGTTGCAAGCGCTCTTTACTTGACAAGTTTCTATTAATTTTATTGAACTGAATCTGCCTTTCATAGACTGAAGGGTTCTAATCATTGAAGGTGCTTCCATCTAATTTTGGGGACTCCCCCTTTCTGCCCAACACAACGGTTCATCCCACACAGGAGAAAGACAGCTGTGGGGAGGACCGGGGTGGAAGTCTGCTTTTGTCAGCTGTGTCATATGTGTCTAAAACTAGACCTCAGATATTATCTCTGATTACAGTGCCCTTGCAATAGCATCTTTAGGACAGCAGTGAAGTGAAGACTAGCTTTTGAAGGGAAAAAAAGTATTTCCCATTTTTCTGTCACTAGAGTACTACCCTGCTTCTTCACACACAACCTAGTATCTCTTAGTAAACCAGGGCTTCACAAATAGCACATGTCTCTGACCATCTTAGGTCTTCTGCCACACTCAAGATATTCTGTACCCACTGGCACATTTTAGCATTCTCCCAGAATTGTACAATCAACCCCCACTCACACCTCCAGATTAATCACATCATTTCCCCAGTTGTGCAAATGGCTGCTTACTAGTGCTCCCACATGGACAGGAGAGTATCTAAAGCAGTGTTATTTGAAGTGGTGGTCCCTGGACTGGCCCTTGAGCAAGTTCCCAAGAAACAAACAAGCAACTGTAGCCAATGCCCACCCCCAAAAAAGGGCCCTGGCACACTGGAAAAAACAATGCCCATTAGAGAGCCTGTGAAACAATGATCTAAAAGAAATCTCAACCTACATTCCATTACCCACTCTACTGGAAGCCTGCAACACTCCAAGATTTGTTCTTTCTCCTGGAGAAAGGACTCTCATCCCTATAACCGAATCTCTGGGAGAACAGTAGTCCCAGGACAACTGTGAATAGATAGTGGGAGATTATGTGCCACTTATTACTGCAAAATAGCTTCTCAGCCAGGCTTCTGTTGCCACTGCTATTCATTTCATGTGCTTTTGGTAGCAGTGAGCTATCCCTTGGACATGCTGACTGCTATCTGTGAACTATCTCCTGCATAAGAATCTTAGGGGAAAAGCCTCATCCAGATTTCCACCCCTCTTGGACCATAACAACAATACTTTGTCCTCTCCCACCATCCTAGGAGTGGAAGGGTTACAAAAGTCTGCACTTCCTAACTCTTCATCCCACCCAAAGCCTGGAAGTAACTAGTTACCTAAAGAATAACAACTAACTAGTTGTGATAATGTGCCTTAAATAGTGAATTTTCCAGTAGCAAAAATCTAACTTTAGCAACATTTATAGCTGAAGGATTATGGCCTCAGGGCTGGAGAAGGAATATCACATGGTTCATGCTCTTGCTATGCCTTGGACTTTGTTGTGGGTTTATGGCAGCAACGAGGTAGATAGGAGGAAAATGTATTTTATACTATAAGCCAGAAGCTTGTAGAATTCAATGCTCTAAAGAGGTAACTAAAAGTAGTTAACTGGTTACTTTTGAGAAACTAGTAATAAAACATTACTTGGTAAAAGTTATAATTGTAATAGCCACAAACTACTTGGGTTACTATTTGTAACTGCAGCTAATTACTTTAAAAAGTAACTTTCCAAGCTCTGAGTAGGCCCTGCAATAAAATTCATTCTGGCTCACAAGAAAAGCTATGAAAGTCAGATAATTCTGTGATCTTTTAAAATGCTGCCAAACTTTAGTGAGCCCCAATCCACCCCAAATTCACTGCAGTCTCTCAGATACAACAGACCCTTCCATGCTACTGTCATAATGTGTGCTCTCATTCTCACTCGAAGTTGTAGATTTGCCCAGAACTACTGCTTTGTCCACTTTATGTGCCTCTAACCTTTGTGCAACAAACAGTTATCTGTACACTGCCTAGGGCCTCGTCTGACGTCCTTGGAAAACTGATCCCTGACTTGGGTAGATCGCCACCCTCTTCCTCTGCAAAGACAGATGCAACATTACTATTTTTATAACTCAGCTTTTTGCTTTGCTCACAGATGTAATCTCCCATGCTACAGAATGGCTGCTCAGCAACCAGGTGCCCACACTTTAACCAGTTGCTTCCTCAATAAGTGTTAGATAGAAGAACTGCCACGCAAAAGGAAGTTGTTATTAGACAGTATGCTTCTTGCTTGTGGGTAAGGGGGATATTTACTTCTTGAGGAACTCCAAAGGGGAGCGGCTCAACACTCTCTCATCTAGGTGAAAAGGGCGCCTTTCCTCTGGTGCTGACATTAAACATACCTTTTTACTCTGCCCCCAGAGATGTCAGAATGAGCAGCCACCTAGCAAAACAAATTCCACTTATGAAGCATATACAGTTTTGCTACTTGTCTCTCTTGCATTCCACCTGGCAGGATCATCCAGTGGAGACAGTGACACTTTTAAGGTCTCACAAAAAGGTGCGTCAACAGTTAGCAGGAGATAATGCACAGTTAGGTTCATTATCTGTACCTATGATTGTCCACTTATACAGATAGGAAAACCCTTACTTATTTGGGTTAGTATCTTAAGGCCAGAGTTAAGCAGATTTCGGAATGTGTCCCTATAGGTTATTTTTTTCTCTTTTTTACTGTGTGCTTTGTGATTGAAAAAACATTGCCAGTGCATCACAAGGTATGATAGCATCACAACCAACCTGTATTTTCCTTGCAGATACCAGAAGTGCTACTGCTCTCACTGCTTTGGTATAGACACTGGGCTCTGTTCTCTTGGGAAGGAGTTGAGGTCTGAGTCATCCCTTCTTCCAGAGCTTGCTTCATCCAGCGCTGCAAAAACAAATCTTGCTCAATGTACAGGCTATCTTCCAGTGCAACAGAACATATATTTCCATGAATACCCGTTTTGAAAGTGAAAGGCCAGATTGTGATACAAACAGCTGAATTTTTCTGTGAGGTTTCTCAATTAACATATTCTGAGCTTAAAGCATATGTGAACTGGCAAGTTACAACATAGCAGTAGAAGAGCAAGGCACAGGACAGTGAGGAGAGAACGGATTTGTGTGCTGGGAATCCTATCTAGGAGGCATGAAAATGGAAAAGGAACCAGTGCAGGACTGGGGAAGCTTCACTTCCTGAATGCCAAACTGCTGACATTCTGTGTTTGTCTTTCCATAAAGCCATGAGAATGCAAAGCCTTTCTTTATATGAAAGGAAGAAGGTGTGAAATCCTTACCGTCATTAGATTTTACACTTCTGAAGTAAGAATGCATTTGTATATGGAAATGCAAAACCAATAAAAGAGACTACTACCCCTAATGTGAAGCTCTCAACCACTTCAGTATATTGAGCTATAGAAACAGAGGCGGAACTTTCTCTTACTGGTTATAATGAAACACTCTGGATTAGGTTAGCAATGCTACAAGAAGAAATGAGGGAAGCAAAATAAAGTTCTTGACTTTTGTTCAAAATCAATGGGTGGGTTAGTTATTTGGTAGTTCACATGGAGAAAAAGCCTCATTTTGGACCAAATCAGCAGAGGGACCACTGTAATTATTGCTCCTCCTGCTGTCTCCAAACCACATATATCAGGGAGCTATTTACTAGATCAAAAGGAAATGGCTGATTTCTAGCAAGGTTGCACCATGGAACACTCATTCAACACAGTCAGAACCCGAATGTGAAGAGGGAGGTGTGACTAGAAATAAGCCAATTCCAAGTTACTACAGGTTCCTGAAACAAATATGGAGTCTGATAACCAATAGAGATGCTGGAGTTCAAACTCTCCACTTTAAAAAAAAAAAGTTTTCAATCCTTGTGGATGTGCAAAGCTTTAGAGAAGAGTGTTATCTTTTTGAAGACAAAGCAGAATACTGATAGCTGTTCTGGTTGACAGAATTCAGATCTGCTCTTATCCCTTCCTGTACTAACATACTATCAATAGTTTAGAAAACACAGCAAAGCATAAAGTACACACACTTTCTTAAATTCTACAGATGCATGTTTTAAACCTAGAATTGATGTTACAGTTCTCTGAGAGACTGAAATTGAATACCAGTCTATGCAAAGTCATCAGACACTTTTAGCTAATCCTTTCTCCTTAATCTACCTGCAGGGTAGCAAGAGAGGGGGGAAATGATGTGATTTTCTTTCTGCTTCATAACTTGAAAACTTCATAGGTAACAATTTAGGACTGTCCAAGTCGTTATTAGCTACACTATTTTTTAAACTTAAAATAAGATTTCTAGAGTGCCTCCTAATATAGGACCTTAGCAACAAGCATCTTAGCTTTACTTACCATTCAGATGTTTCTGTAATTATAGCTGTGGTTTTAATTGACATATTAAGCATTTCAAAGATACCTATCAAGAGCCTGGGTTTTATGGGAGAAAGACTCTGAGGACACTGCAGTCCAACTTTGTAGCAAATACACAGTTTATTCACACAAGTGGATAGTAGGCGAACTGACAGGAGGAGGCCATGGATTTTCAGCCTGAAGATTTTTTTTAAATGCTTTTTGAGGCAGGAAGGGTGAAACTGTTTGCTATACACAATAAGAAGCAGAACAATTGCAAACTGTGTTTATTCTTCCTTGCAGGTTTCTAAGAAATCAAAACCTGGTCAAGCATTTTGTAGGAGCGGTTCCAAAGTTATGCAACCTATACTATTTATTCTGAGTACAGAATGTGTGAGGATAGTTTTAGTATTCAGATTAGCTGTGTGTGTACGCGCACATGCATGCAAGCAATGACAGAAAGCTGACATACCTTTTTACATGAGCTGTAATTCCCATCCAGCTGAAGTGGTCTCCTCCTCCTTTCTGGGGTGAAGGGAGAGCCAAAACGTATGTAGTGCTTAGGGGTGGTACAGATGAGTGGTGAGTGGACAAGGCCTGGCAACATGTTAAGGGTGGTAGCCAGCACAGTTGGGTCAGTGGTGATACGTAAAGGACACTCAATGGGGCACTCCTGCTTCTCTGCCTTGTCATTGAGCCATTCTGTAACTAGATACTAGACACAAAAACAACAGATGAATTTTACTAACAGGGACCTGCTAAAGACACAAAATATCAGATACACAAATGGGGAGAAGTGGGGAAACTAGGCATGTGAATATTGGAAACTGTCTTGTGCTGATCTGACATTAGGTCTATCTGAACTGGGCATTTTCTCTCCAAAGTCTCAAGTAAGAAGCATTCCTTTTTAAAAGCTGGAAGTGCCAGTGATTAAAGATGAGGCACAGTGCATATGAACCATACCATTGGACATTGACAAGGGATGGGGAAAATCTGTCAAGCTTGATTTTGTTCAGGTTCTCATTTTCCTACTGACAGGTTTGTTCAGTCTCATTTCTGCATCATATTATAAGGACACCTACCCCAATCAGACAGAGAAATTCATATACATATGTGCACATTCTTAGATGCATTTTTTCAAATATATAAATTTTCACATGAATGTACCCACTGAATAAAACGTGCTTGTGTACATTTTTCTATATGTGCTTTTGAACTGTGTTTACTATTAATGCTTTTTTGGTTTTATGAACACTTCAAATTCAGAAATGTATATATTTCTAACCACAAATTCCACTGAGGTCCACATTCAGTTCTGCGAGATGAGAACTGGATACTCTCATTTTGACAAGTGAACCAAACAAACTTCACACAAGTCTCTATAACTGACTGCCACATGACAGTCCCTACAATAAATAAAGGAAGGAGACTCTTTCCCCTTCCTTTCTCCTAAAGTTTTACCATAATCCCAGCCTACACACATAACCCTTCTACATGTGACCTGAGAAGACACGTGATGCCCAATCCCCTCCCTGCGTTTACCTTTTTCGTTTTGGGATACTTGAGCGTCACCCGGTTGGGCTGTGATCCAGCAACTGTAGCCACAGCTGGATCAGAACCCAACAAGACCTTCCCTTCTCCTGGACCCTCTATGCTGCTGGCTTCTGCTGAAGTGACTATGTTCACACCATTTCCTTCCTCTGGAGCGGCTTGAGTGATTTCTGACTGTTGGATACTGGCTTGCTTTTGCCTTCTCAGTCGTTGCGCTGAACTGCTCCGATAACGGGAAAAACGACTTTTGGGTCGTGGCCTTGTTGGTTTTGATGGTGCCGTTCTAGAGACTGGTTTATCTGTTCCTGTCTCCTGCAACACAGAATTTAGCATTAAACTGTGGGATTATTTTAAAAACACTCCTTTCCACTCATTGATACTTGACAAACAGCAGCAGTCTGGACAGAGCTGGCTGTGCATTTAAAACTGGTATAAAGGGAGCACCTCTGCCTCTAGGATCCTGCTGGGAAAAACACATTCTATTTGGATTTTAGGGCAATGCTTTCTCCAGGATACTGCTTACCCCTTTTGAAGCATCTGCAGGATAGGAAACTGTATATTTTGAGCCCTGGCGAGGGAACCAGGAGAACACTTTTACCTGCATGAACACCTGGTCTGTGTAAGCACCTATTCAGTTTCACAACAAGGTGAATATTCTTGAATTCTGTATCATCACTACTGTAGCACCCAGCTGGGGGCTTCATAATAAATTGCCAAGTTGCCATGGCAATAGTCTACCCATCTTTAAGTGGGCATTCTAATACAACAGGAAAGTTCACAAGGATAATGTGATGGCAATAGCAACCCCAGACTCAGGTAGCCAGAAGTATATCTTCTCTGAACATGTTACTGAGCTACTGACTGCTAATGAACTCTTCAACCCACCGCAGTAGTTTCCCCATAATTTCCAGGCCAAAACACACTGAACCTCAACAGTGCTAGCATTTTTCTTACCCCAGCCTGTGAAGACCTCCGTGTGTTCACTCCAATGCTGCTGACACTGGCAGGGGCACCTGACACAGGAACGTTTGAAGCCACGCTGCTCTCTTCAGTCTCACTTGGTTCAGGTTTGACTTCTTCTGGTTCTGGAGTCTCTGCAGGAACCACCACTTCTGCATCTGTACTGCTCCGATCCAATGGCAGATCCCTTTTTCTCTTTCTTTTTTCCATATTCTCAAACACATGCATGATGGCTTCTGCTTTCCGATCTTCTCGTGTCTGGCTCATACAAACAGATGCCAAGGTCAGCAGAACAGACACAAAGGGGCAGAAAATGGGTTATAGGTATGAAACACAACAGGTAACACTGAGAGAAGGAGGACAGCAGCAATAGAGACCAAGCAGGTTGCGTTCTAAGATTCCTGTTCCTTACTGAACAACCTATGGGGTAGGATAGCAACTCTCCAATGCAGAGTCCTGAACAGGCACACACAATGCTTCAAAGCAGAAGTCTATAATGAGAATTACCTATTTAAAACACGTAGATATATTTGGTATTAGTCATTAAAAAAAATCAGACATATGTTCCCGTATGCTCTGCCTTACTGACCATTTAAAAAACCTTTCACACACAGTTTTAAAAATGCAAAAGAATCCTGTAGTGCTTTTTGAGACTGAGAAAAAGTAATTTCTCCCACAAGCTTTCATGGATTTCAGTTCACTTCACCATGCCGTTGAAGTCACAAGAAAGTCACTACCACCATAGTCTAACACACGGTGGGCAACTGTGGAAGGTGACGGGGTTGCATTAGTGGCTCTCAGAAGACCTCAGAGAGCCACACGCTTTCCCTGTAATTTATTGTAAAAAAGATTTGCCCCCCAACACCCTCTAGAGCAGTGGTTCTCAACCTGTGGGTCCCCAGATGTTTGTGGACTTCAGCTCCCAGAAGCCCCAGTCACTATGGTCAATGCCCAGGGCTTCTGGGAGCTGAAGTCCACAAACATCTGGGGACCCACAGGTTGAGAACCACTGCTCTAGAGAGTCTGTGGGGCATTTTCACCATGTTTTTAGCTCCCTAGGCCATTTCAGACCCAGGGGAGGCTTTTTTTTTTTTTAAAAAAAAGGCAATGGGAAGTGAGTGGAATTCACTTTCTGCTTCAAGAAAGGACTCTCCTGAACCTAAAATGGCTTTGGGGAAGGGGAAAAATGTGGCAAAAATGCCCTCCCCACTAAAGAGGGGGAGCTGTTTGAAAAGGATTTTTGAACCAATGAGGCTGCACTCTGATCACCCCTGACCTAATGTCTATTAAGAAAGGGGGCTTTCTTTCAGATAAGTAGGAGTAAGATTGTTACTGAATGGCAGATTTCATCTCTTCCAAGAGAAGCAAAGCACAGATAGGAGACCTTGGTAAAAATTCCTGCTGACAGATCTTTCAGGGTTAAGGAAAAGATGTTGGCTATTAGGATATCTTCTTCAATGCAAGAGGGCAGAGATTCTACATAAATATTCTCAATGAATTAAGACAAACACAAACAGCAAACTCATGTTACTGATGAGAAAGACTTTGCATTTACCCTATAATCTATTTCATTCTTTGTTTGACAGGTGAGTTCTGATATGGTCAGGAGGGGTGAAGCTCTTGGTTTTCTCTTTTTCTTCTTTTTGGACAATAACGGACAGTAATATCATCTGACACAGAGGTGGCAAAATAATGGGGCTTTGAGACTGTACTTTGCCCACAATGATAGAACAAAACAAGCATCTGAAAATGTCTTTTGAGGCTTGTTAGTGAAATCCTTCTAGTCTGACTGTTCCTTGATCTGGAGTAAAAGAAAGTTTCTGCTATCTCAATCATTCATTTTACTTCATCTTCAACAGCTACAGGAAACCTAACAACTCACAGGTTAAGTTATCCAACAGCCCCCTCTCCATCCCCTGCTATGACAACTAAGTTCTAGCATACAGCCAACACAACCTCTAATTCATATTTTCCATCTCTGTCACTGTTTAGCTATGTCTCATTTCCAGGTTACTCTCAGGTTCCTTACAAAATTATCGAGGGTGCTCAGGGAGAAGAACAGAAATGGTGATTGATAAACTTCCCTGAAAGGCAGCATTCCTGATCTTCTCTGCAAATGCACAGCCACAAGGCAGCACTGGCTCACTACATTGTGAGGCCCAGTTAGAGCTGAAACAGGGCAAGAGTTAAATCCAATAGATATGGCCAGGCAGCTAATCTGAACCCTAAGTGCAAACCCAATGCCCTAGAACCCCTGCTCCACAACATGCAAGATTCTGTGGCATGACAATGATATGAAAAGGACTTCTTGAACGTAGACAGTTTGGTGAATACAATTTAGAACACTACACAGTCAGAGCTGATAGAAATCCAATATCTAGAATAGAGAAACCAGCAGCATCCAAGAAAAACAGGATTAGAAATACAACAGTGGAATGGGGAGCGGAAGTAAATCAAAAAAACTACTGGAGAAATAGAACATGAGACAGCCATAGGAGAACTCTTCTACCTAGTGGGAAAGAAAATAACCATCGCCAAACCAAGAAGGCGGAGTGGGAAAGGTACTTACCCGTCTACTCTGAGTGAGGCCTCCCTGTTCATCTGCAGCAGCTTCTTTCTCCTCCTCCTGCTTCTCTTCTTTGTCTGCAGCCTGAAAAGGTAAAGAACAGATTTCAACAACCATCCCTATTGCAACAAGATATGGTGACTCTCAAGTTCACTGGGGCTGCTACTGCTCTTTGGACAAGTAAGTCACACCCACTGGGAACATGCTCCTCTTGAATTAGTGATCAAACACCCAATATAAGATGATGGGACTTTTACCTCATTGTCACTAGCGGCAGCAAGTCCCTCAGGAACTTCTTCCGTCTGTGGATTGCTATTCTCATCTGATGCAGCACCCCTCTGTTCCAGCTCCTTCCGGCGGGCTTTCCGACGCCTCGTTTCTGCTCCTATCAAAGTGTCTACAATAGGTGGAGGTAGCTGTTCTACAGTGTTTGGACTCCGCTTCTGCACAGGGCAATTCCGGTTTCCCTTGTGACAGGCACAATCCACTTTATAATTGCTGCCCCACCATAGAAACAAAGAATACATTAGGATCATTCTCTGACCCCTTGAGATACAACATGTACGCATGTCTTGCTAAAGGACAGGCAGGTGGGAAACCAGATACCACTGTGATTTAACCATATAAGATGCTGCAGGAAATAAAGCTCAACAATAAACCAAGGAACACAAATCACAAGGGAAAGGAATCTCTCCTAAAAGCAAATATTATGAATAAGACTCACCAGATATTGTACTCATAGTCAAAGGCAATGGTGACTTCTGCATCCTTGGCAATGGACGTAACAGCATATATGCACAGGTGAATCATCCCATCTGCAATCACGTGACGAACCTATAACAGACAGATGGAACCGATAATACTGCCAAATCAGTCATGTGTCACACTGAAAAATATGACCCTTTCCTATGAAAACAGCAAAGCCAGCCCCTGAAGCAACTGCTGGTTCCAGATTAAAACTGTGAGACTGTAAAACTACTTTGCCATGGAATTCAGAATTTCACAGTTAAGAATTGCTGCTGACACCATGAAGACCTTGTTGGAAGTGCAAAATTCTACCTACAAGGTTGTAGTATTTGCCCTTCTGATACTACAGATAAAACTGCTTTATCAATACTATAAGATTATGTTCTTGTAAAATTCACAGGAACATGGGTGTGAAACCTCTGCACTTGGGGTACGACTAAGATCATACTCTGCACATTCAAACAATTTAAGCCAACTGCCACACAAAAAAGCCACAAAGCATGACCATTTACCTCTGCATTTGGTGTACAGGAACGCCTGATGAATCTGGCATCATTGCCAAAAGTACGAGCATCCACACACATCTCAACACTGTTAAACTTGGAGTAGAATAGCACAAAGGGATACGGCCTGAAGAACCAAGAACAGGACTTACAATCATCATGATGAACAAAGTCAAAACAATGCTGCTTCCATGGACTGCTAGAGGCATCACCACAAAATTTATTCTCTATTACACTGGACGTTTCCACGCTATGCACAATGGCTCACCCCAAGAACTTTCTCCCAAAAAGCCCAAGCATGTGCCATACGTTTGCACTTCTTAATCCAACAATTTTGGGAACCCTCCAATCCATTCAAGTCCATGAAATACCTCTAATCTCTGAAAATTTAGTACTCTTACTTTTTGAAGAAATGTCCATTGACTTCGAACTGCTGCCGCAGCATCACTTTCCCACGATACTCAATAATAAGGGTATCCACAGCCAGATCTCTGGCTGCCCTCAGGATCTTCCGGTGCTTCTGGACCCGTGTCACTCTTCCCAACTGTAGCTAAAAAGTAGGAAGTAAGAAGTTAGAACCCACTGCCCACAAATGTGCAGGCCTACTTTTCTCAAAAGTAGCTGAACATTAGGGTTTGAGATCTCTGGCATTATCCATTGTCTGCTAAAAGGCAGGAACAGAATAGCCAAGTAAAGTGTACTCAAGACAGCATTCCTGCCAAATCAGTTTTATTTCTGAAAAGGATCTTTTCAGCAGAACAGTGAAGGAAGGACTGTCCCATATCATTTCATGTTTCATCTTATCTGCAGGCCCTATGCGTAAGCCTGCTTGCTTCCAGAAACAAAGAACCTATTTTGAATCTGGATCTTAGCCACAGCCCCACTCTCCCATACTACTAATTGACCTACTACTAGATGGTCTCTCTTTCTTTACCTGCATCTGAGATCCAATGACTGTGTTGTTACAAGCCAGCTCTGTCTTATTGATTGTGTCTAACACAGCAGTCTTGCCCACAAATTCTTTATTGGCATTTAGATGACGCTCCAAAAGATTTTGTACATCAGCACTGTACTGGTTTGAGAAAGCTTCTTCATACTGGTCAGTCCAGAGTCTTATCCGGTTTTCCCAACCCTCTGCTGTATTCTCATCCAGGGCATGGGCTTCTGAAGGAGAATTCTGTACCAAAAAACAGAGTCAAGTAAAAGACTTAATTTTCTTTAAAGGGAGATTTGGCCTCAATCAGCTACTTGACCGACACCCTGATATCTGCTCAATAAGTCTCAACTGAGTAACAAGGACTACACTGCTTGGGAATCCACTCTAATCCTACCTCAGGGAACTTATGTATCATGTCCCCCCCCACCTTTGCATATCAGTGCCCCTTAAATCTGTCCCTCTATCAATCATAATGAAACAACTATTTTGGATCAAGGGAAAGGGCAACCACGCACTTTCATATATGGTCAAACCTCAGATGCTCAGCAGCCCTAGGATGAAAGCAGTGGTCACTCACAAACATGATATACTTCAGTTTAAGGCTGAGATTTTTATAGTGGCTATACTAGGAAGATCAGAGATCCCTTTATAGACTACATTTGGAATGATGTTAGAGAAATCTCCATCAGCGTCAGATATGAAGCTCTACTCACCTTCATCCGCAAAGACTTCCGTGAACCTTCTCTAAAAGCCTGTCAGCAGAGGAAGACAAACAATTGTCAGTACTTGTGTACTTGAGATTCTGCACAATAAAGACTGCAGCTTCACAACTAAGAAGCCAAAGAATTTCACAATATGTAAGGTAGGAAAAGTAACTGATTCAAGTTTCAACAGCAGACTTCTTCAATGCTCTTTCCACCCCATGAGGGCCACTTTTTCCAGGACTTCTTCAATTCACACATAATCATAGTTTTCATTTCACATGTATTTAATGCAATTGTTTTCAAAAGACATGTACACACAACTTATTTTAAGAAATATAAGCACTGTTATGCAGTCAATCAATATGAAGTAAACTGCCTGCTAGCTTCTAGCATGGTAACTAATCTTTCTAAGTACCTGGAGATGAATGTTCAGCAGTTGACCCTTCTTGTTTAATATTCTTATGAATACTTAATTAAATATCATTAAACAAATTTGTTTTTCAGATTTAGGCTGAGCACTATAGTTCGGATTTGGGTACAGCAAATTCAATTAAATCTGTGCTCATATTTCTTAAAATAAGTAGTGTGTAGAAGTCTTTTGAAAACAAGAAAAGAAATGCAATTTTTTAAAAAAAAAATTAGCTCTGCCCCCGCAGTTAAGAGTCCTGCATGAGACGTAAGCAGAGTAGCCATCTTAACCTACAGTGGCCAAACTGCTCTTCATGCTTCAGAGGAGCACATTCCAGCTGTACTTGAGCATTCTGCCTGTAGTATTTATCCCCATGCAATACAAGAAGAGAATTTGCTTCATCTAAGAAGCCTGCTCTTTGAATATAAATGGATAGAGACTGGCAGAAAGAAAAACTGCCCTGAGTTGCTGACAAATATCTTTGTTCACCTACCTTGATTTTTTTGGCCTTTGGTGCCGTACGAGCTCTTTCTGTATTCCTTTTCCTTTTTTTGGGCTTTGTTCTGCAGACCCGATTGACTGTCAAAGTGATGCTTGTAGGAGTGTGCTGCGTAGCAGTGTACAACACTGTGGAGGGGGAGAGGTCTTCGTCCCAGCTCTCTGTTGCACTGCTGTCTCCGCCTGCAGTGAAAAATTACACATTGGAGTTTTGTTCTGAAAAATCTTACAACTGCCCGAATGTGAGATGACTCTTCCTCCCAATGAAAGGTCATGCTCACCTATCATTTTCCTCTCAAAATGACAACTTGTTCAGAGTTTGCTCCCTCAACTCTTCCATTACACCTATCCTAACCTTTTGAGATATGAAGCAGACTGGGAAAGAACACAAAGAAGCGCTCATCATGAAAATGTGTTATTAGAGGTAACGAGGCGTAACATAAAGTAACACTGCATGAGGACAACTGCTCATTCATAATTTCCAGGAGTCTGGTAGCAACAGCCAGCACTGAACATACCTGACACGTTGTCTTGCTTCCGGCGGTGCAGCCTGATCACTTTCCCCCTGCCAATTCCCCTGTGAAAGGATGACAGAAAGCTGAACTATGAGGGCTACACTATACTGGACAGGGCTATGGTTATTTAATGGAGCAACAATAAAACTTGAAAAGATTTTGGAAATCCAAATGAATGCAATGGACAATTCAGTTTTGAGCATTCACATCAAAGACTCTTTCTTCAGCAGGTAGTGGATTTTCCACCCAGTATAAGACTGTATTGCCTATGAATATCAGCTTTATTTTAGAAAGAGAGCACCCCCAGTGTGTGGAGATAAGCCTAAAGAAGGAGTGGGACAAAGAGACTACATTTAGCTCCTGGGGACAATTTTGTATCAAGGAGAGATTCTGGCCTATCAAATAATAATATATAATTTAATAATAAAAAAACAAACAAAAAACCCCTAAAAACTGAAGAGACTTCTAGTTGCTTCTGGTTTTGAAAAAAGGCTCTTGTAATCCTAAAACAGACAAGGTGAAAAAGGAATGCCACAAAATTGCTTTTTAAAGGTGGTTATGCCTGTGTAGTTCTCCAGTGTCCAATGAGAGGAATGAACAGCCTCCAGACCTTTAAAATGACCTCTAGCCTAAAATGTGTGAAAGAAATGTTGTTTATATGCTTTGGTCAAGTGAAGGTCTGGAAAGCCCTGAGAGACTGAACAGATCCACCCTTCTCTATGATGTTCAGGCTCTTTCTCACTATTGTCTGCCCTTCGTTGATAAGGTCTCTCCCCTCACTCTTCTATTTTACAGTGCACTACGAAGAGTGTACTTAACATAAAGCCACACAGTTTCAAGTACTCATTTCAAACTCGACAGAATGTGTTCAACCAATGGCATCTAGTTCAACAAACAACATTAAGACATTTATATAATTTATTTGCTTGTATGAACTTGCACAATTTGGCTTTTGCACTATGAAATCTTACTTTCTGTGTGATACAAGTTAGCTTCTCTGCTTTATGACTATCCTGAATCTCATCTTTAGGAGGAAAGCAAAATATTAAAGCCAACAAATAAATAATTATCAAAGAAATAAAGCAATGATCAAGTCAATTGACAGTTAAGGGGATAGTCCACTAAGCAATCATGAAACCTCTGAAACACTTGCCAACTTCAGCTCATGAGGCTACCTAGAAACAAGATCTTACCTGCACTTCTCACATTTGATGAGGAAGCCATCTTGGGAGAAACTACAGTGGCACCAGCTGGGAATAGATTCTGCCTCTGAAGAGCTCTCTGTGTCACCAGAATTCTCTTCATCATGAGAATGTAAGCCATTCAGTTCAGCACGAGGGATGATGGTCTGAACAGGGGGAGAAGCAGGAGGGGTCGGAGGAGGTGGAGCTCCATAATTATGATCCTGAAAACAAACATTTTGCATCAGTCATATTCTAACATGGGGAAAGGGATGAAGAGGAAAAAAACAAAGACTCATGACTTCCTACAGCTTTCAGTTCTTAATATGCTTCAAAGCTTATCTAGCACAAAGAGTATGGTCAGGGGGGTTAAGCTAAACTCAGGCAAAACTGAATGAAGTACTTGCTTTCTCTGCCCAACTATAGATAAAAGGCTGAACCTGAACACAGTGGGACCTCCCTTACTGCAACCCTCCATACACAGGAAGGCAAGGTTGTGTGAAGCACCACATCCCATTACAGTCAAGTGCGTATCATATATAAAATAGTTTCAACTTATTTGAAGCCACACCTCGAAGATGAAAGCAGCAGGTAATCAGCAGCCACTGGTGACCCTTATCGCATCACAAAAAACTTTAGAAAAAACATTCTAAGTATGGGAGGAACCCTAAACCCAGTGCAATGAGGACTCAGCATTCTCGGTGGGCAAGAAATACTGACTGACTGGTGATGTGGATAGAAAACCAGGGAAGAGAATGAATGGAACAGCTGAAACCTGACCCTGAGCTCTCCACACCACAATATTTTATTGCAAGTCCCACTTACTTAAGGTCAGACTATACATGAGTGCATTATTGAGCACAAGGAGTTCACAGTATCACAGAAATATTCCATTTGAAACGGAAGTAAATGGAAAAAGTATTTTTACTTATAAAACATTGTGGCTTAGGATATACTTCTCACAAAAACCTTCATTAGTGAAATAAAACTGTTAAAATAAGCTCTACTGCTGTAGAAATTTCCACCACCAACACTAAAGCCACAAACAAAAGCAACTGGTCACCTTCTAGTTCTGCACTCTATTTTGCAATGAGCCATCTACAAACACATGCACAACTTGAATCTCAGTGTCACTTAATAATGCAGCTGTATGTCCAAAAGGATATACAGCTCAATCATGCACAAACCAGGGCAAGGAAAGAAGTGATGAGTAAGATAAAGCCTGCTGCAGATAACAGAGATGGTACTCACTGCATAAGGCAGCCCTCGGTAGCTGTGCCTCTGGGAAGCCCCGTAGCCGTGACTTGCATACACATTCTTCTCACCAACAGCTGGGCTAGCTTCCACAGACTCAGGGCTGCAAAGGGACAAGCATGGAACCACTGAATAGAGGGAATGGTTCTTTTCAAGTAAATAATTAGCCTGGTTTTCATTATTTCCCTAATTCTATACAGATATCCAACCAAAAACTCGCATGGGTAGAGACGGGGAAGAGAAAGGGGGAGATGCTAAGACACATATTAAATCCATGATGGCTGGATTGTGAAGGAAGCAGGAAAAAAAGGCCAATATTGGCACCTGTCTCCAAACAGAGCACTCTGGCATGTTATTAACCTTCCTCCAGCAAGAGACAACAGAATCCCAATTCCCCCCAAAACACCCTTTAAAAAAAAGTTTCACTAGCTACCCATTCATGCTTCTCCACCTGACACCTACTGTTACCATAACTGTCCCACTTGCTCTAGGATGTTTAATATCCTGTCAATAACCACCAACTTCAGAAGAAAATAAACTTAATGGCAACAACATCTACTTGCTGCTTTTCCAACCATTATAAGTTACTTAACAGGGAGGTGAGCCTGGTTACTGTTTCCTTGAGTGAACTCAGCCAAGGACAGGCCATGCATACTTCATGCCACTGAAGAGCTACAGAAATTTCTACAACTCAGATGAGGAGGAGCTCCAGGTAAACCAGAATATGTAGGCCCTCCTGCTTTCTATCTTGTGAATGCCCCACTTAATCTGCTGCTAACCAAATGAACTGCATTTTTTCACCACAAGGTGGCAGAAAAAAATCAGCACAAATTGCAGTACAAAACGGACAATTAGTGAAAGGCTGTGGGAGGCCTTGTTAGAAAAAAGGAAACAGGAAAAGCTTTAGGTGATGAAGCCAAAACTGTGGTGCCAGAAGGAGAAATTGCTCTCTTTAGAGGGAACATGAAGGAAAGGTTAGGAGGAGAAGGAGCCACCACTACAATCATACACTGGCGGTACCTTTCAGGAAATGCCTCTTCTACAACTGCAGTAAACTCTTCCTACAGACAGGAAGAAGTGGACTGGCCCCACAGCATTTGCTTACTTAAAACCTTGTCCCTCTGAAACATCTTTGCACACATCTCAATTATTGCTCTGTTATGGAAACTAAGACAGATGGATCTTCACAGGCAGTGGGCCCTGTTTTCTACTCTTAAAAGCTTTTGTCTTGAACCCAACTATCTTTTCTTGCTGTTCTACTGACAAAAGCAGCTTTCAGTCCATATCCACTTCCTTATCCCAGAACTACAACCTCATTTGTTATTTCCCTTGTTCTTTAAATACTATGAAAAGATGGGACTTTTCCCAAGTACCAGTGTGTAATTTTTTATTTTTTCCTATGAAAGGTAGGGGAATCATGATACCAAGCAAACTTTGACTGGTGGACCCTAAATCTTCATTTATTTAAAAGTCTAATGTTACAAAGCAATATAAGTATGACTGCCATACATAGCTATAGCAGCTTCTACCCCTAAAGTGTACCAAGGACAGAAGGCATAACAGACGCAGCCTTCTAAGGCATCTCTATGCCATATGACAAACAGCAAGGTCACAGCAACCTGATAGTAACATGGAATGTAGGCCTGACAATTCTTGGGAATCATAGGACAAAATAAAGTCAAGTAAAATGAAATAAAGCATAAAAATATATCACAGGCAAGCCTGACTAGTACAAGCTGTAAATAAAGATTTAAATCTGGAACCAATCTAACACTAGACAAAAGGCATAGGGCATATATTCTGCAGGGACTTTTCTGCTGCACAAACTCCAACTGCACAGGTTTGAAGCTGAATTAGTTAAGTGCTTACGTTTCAACACACAGAAAGAGGCAAGAACAGGAGATGTTTCATATAAACCAGGGCCTCATAAAAGTCAAGCAAACAAAGGCCAGACACACATAAGGATTAGTCTCTCCTGGATACAGACTTTAAAACAGGTGGCTCAACTAGAGTAGCTGGCCCTCTAAACCACAGTTCTTCACACTTGGGAAAATTGCTCAAGACAAGACCAAGTATACAGAACAACATCAGCAGAGCACAGTCCTCTTTCCAGTCCTGACAGTAAACAATTCAAGTTTGGGCATCTGCCTTCCTATGGACACTGGGTTTTTGTGCTGTGGATCACAGTGTTTCTACCACAGAACATTTCCTACAAGCTACCTCTTAATAAGTCTCCCCTGGGAAAAGAGAGCTACACTAATGAAGAGTAAAAATCCATGTAACAGTTTGAGAGAGGCAAGAAGCCCAATGCCTGAAAGATCCTCCTTACCCACATCATACAGCCATCTGTATCAGCAGCATCATGCAACTTAGGCTACAGGAGAGGAAAAGAAGAGTACTGTCAGGGCTCATATCTTGCAAGTCACCTATCAACTAAGGCAGGATACAACAGATGTGAAATAAAAGTCTCTGGGAAACCAATGCTCTAGTCAAAATACTTTGTCTTTGGTGCAATTGAGGGGAAAGGGGTTGAGCTTCTCTTCGGCGGTCCATCTTCATCTCTAGCACGTACCAAGACTCAAAGACTTCCAATTTATCTCTTGCAAACCTAGCTACTCCCTTCTACTCCAGGCTCACCAGCACAGCTGAAGTTTAGACATCGAGGCCTGAGTCCATGACCTCCACATGCCAACAGGCAAGGTAGCACTTACTCAGATCCAGCAGCCATATCTGAATAAGATGTATCTGGTGTGGTGACTCCCAGAGGGATTGCAATGCTCATGACGTTTGTCAGGGATCACGGAGTCCAAAGGGTAGCGACTGGCAGCTCCAAGGGCGGGGAGCAGCCGCAAAGCCTCGGCCAACACGTCACGGACATGGGGAAACCTGCCAAGGGGAAAAGAAACAATGCATTGCATTTTTGTTTATCACCTCCACAGAAAAGTGGTTTATCTTGCAAACCATCCTAAAGCTGGGGCAAGGGGGAAGAGTGAGAGTGCCAAAGAAGTGAATGAGTAGCTTTAGACAAGGCATGTTACCTCTTGTCTCTGTGTTACTTTTACATAATCTCCTAACAAATATGGCCACCTGGTTCTCCATGCAGAGACTTTTTTTGTGCTACGAAAGAAACTGTTCAGCACAGACAAGAGGTCTGTGGGTCTTTTTCTAAGACACAGCCACGTGGGCAAAACTGCCAGTTGGCACACTTCAGGGGTGGGGTAATGGTAGTGGGGACAGTGCAGCTCTGAAAAGCGAGAGGTAGACAAATCCAAACCAGCTATACAGTAGGAATTTATTTCTTTGATAGCATCTTACACCATACAACTCCATTGCTCAAAATCAATCACTGAGCTTTCACAGATGTATAGGACACAGCACTACATCCTCCAATTTTCTGATGCTAACTTGGGAAAAAGATGAGACATGAGGAAAAGAAAGGGGTGTGCCTGAAGAGGTGATGACTAGAGAAACAGACTAGGACAGAAGGTTAGAAACTGAAGGGCATGCTAAGTGGTCAAAGGCTGGGCCTCCATTAATGTTTCATACACTGGTTCCAGAGTACTAAACATATGTGCCCCATGTTAGAGACAATCACAATGCTCCCACTTAAATCATTATTTGGAAAAACATGCAGAAGCAGCTATCAGGAAATCAATGTCCCTTACTTCTATACCTTTTTCTGAGAAAAGCAGTGATTTAAATATACACTAAGCGGACCTGACACATTGTTTAGTGGCATTTCTAATTAAGAGCAGGACATTAAGTGAAAACAGTTCTGAAGCAGAAGCGAAATGAGAAAAAAGCAGCACAGGTCAGAAGGGAGGCATGAAGTGAGCATATTGTAGATAAGACTTGAGCACAACCTGCTTGTGTTTATCTCTACAGAGTTCAGAGGTCTTCCAACTAGGGAGGGGTATCTTGTTTGTGCCTTGAAGATACATCCAGAGTTGAGCACGGAGTTCTGTCTTTGGGGAATAGCTGTGTGACTACCAATACTCCCAACAGCTATGGGAAGAGGTCAGAGAGGAGAGCAGCATGAGCTTCTCCACTGAGGAGGTGGGGAAGTTTACCAGTAAGCACTGCTTCCTATAAAAGGGGTACTAGTTGTCCCATCCATCATACCTCACCCCAGACTGTTTTGCCAGTCTGGGGTGAAAATGGTTCTTTCTTCATGCTATATGTACTACTAATTAGCAATCTGTTTATTCCTGCTGCATAGAATTGGGAAGAGCTGCTGCCCATACCATCTCAGTAGGCTTTCAAGAACTTCCCTACCTTCACAAACTACTCATACGCGGGGATAAAATATGTGAGGCAATGGGGAGAGAGAATCAGAGAACATTGCCCTTCAATCCTTCTTAGACCCTTGGATTTTCTTCTGGTTCTTCCAGCCAATCATGCCACCAATATAGCTCTCTGCGTGCACATGCATAGACAGACAGACACACAGAGCCAAGCCTTCAGGTTTTATAGTAATTACTAGCATAGGTTACAAGACATGGCAAAGGCCTAGAACTTCAACTCTCATCCCTCAGCAAGCAAGAAACCCTGCTTCTCTGATAGGTCTGCCTAAAAAATGCCGCTCCTTGTTCTCCTCTGAGAGAAGGCGGAGAAAAGGGCTCACATCATCCTGCTGGGAGGGGCTCAGAATTCTCTCCAAGATGTTCCTGCACAGTTAAAAGAGCTGTCTGCAGCCATAAAAGGAACACTCAATTGCGGGGGCTGTATTTCATGGCGTGAACATTTCAGCTAAGGAAGAATGTAACTCAGATGTTAGAGGGGTAAGGATATGTGTGTGCACAGATGTGCATGGGATAAGGGACGGTGTGGCTGCAAGCTTCTTGAAAGGCTGCCACTCTGTATGGAAATTCTCACTACTATACTAGCTGAGAATCTGAACTGCACTAGTATTCTGAGAAAAACTCTGCCCTAGGCATTCACAGACATAGGCATGGGAATCCCAAAAAATCCATTCAGTCTGGCAAACAGTCCAAATATGGGTTTTTGCTCCCACCACATCCAGTTCCTTATAGCCACACAGTGACAGAAAAGCCTACTGTTTTTAGTGCAACAACCCCAAACCAGATGTAAGGCTTGTCCCCAACCCCAACCCCAAAAAACCCTTCAGTTACGGACAATGTTTTCTAGAAGGGACTTTTATAATAGAAAAAAACTGCAGCCATACTGGGTAGCTTTCAACCTCATGATTATTTGTACTGTTTAATGCTGTAGCACCAAAAAGGTGCTATGCATTGCACCCAACACCAAAGTAACTTGCCCTCTGAACAGAGAGCAAACAAACAGGAACAAGAGAAAGAACAAAGAGGAAAGACAGGAAACAGAGCTTGAAAAGGGAGTAACAGAGACATTTTCTGAGTGTTACAAGAATTCTGCAGAGCTCATCCTGGAAACAGCTAACATGAGGCTGTTGATACCAGCCAGCTCACATTCAGTAAAAAGCCTCACCCATACTATAAAATCAAGTTATGCAATTGTGTAAGCAGGGGTATAGCCAGAAAATGTAGATGGTTTGATGGATAGATCTGGGGTAGCTGTTCCAAATGCAGATGACAACAGCAACTATTTCTTAGTGGTGCTACATCAAAATGGCTCATTGGCTCAAGTAGACTAAGAAGGCAAATACCTCATAAGTAGACCAAGTCTGCAACTATCAAATCTGAAGCTGCCTCAATATTCAAGATGCAGGAGCAATAGAACAGTGCAATCTTTGTTTCAACCATCTTTCTTTATTCTCCACTCCCATCTGACTGATGCGGCTGAGACTTTAGGGGCAAGATGAAGAGCCGGCTGGAACGTTTTGTCTATAAAAACAATAAGACAATGAAGCTGGGTGCCCCCTCTGCTGGACTAGGCTGGGTTTAAACCAAAAGGACTGCTCTGTGGGGGCTTAATCCTTTTCTGCTGAATCTCATGAGCTATGTCTCTGAATTCTCAAAAAGAAGGGGGCAGGGTCTGCAGCCCAGTTTGAGCCTCAGACAGGGCAGCAGAAGGATGCCCAGTCATTAGAATTCTCTCTGGCCTACATAATGAATCAAATACAAAGCACCAAACATTGTTAGAAATGTTTAATGCACAACAATGGTGATAACATCCATCAGTCTTTAAAAGACAGAAAAGGGTACCTGCCCTTAGAAAACTGCACTGCCAATCAAATATGAGAGAGAGAAAGATGGACAGAAATTGGGACAGACCTCTAGGGAGCAACAACTGACTTGTAAAAATACAAGACTTCTGTCAATCTATACAAGGTCTTCCTCTACTTACTTATTTTTTCATTCGACATGGCACAGCATACATTCAGATTACTTCAAGAGTAATGTAATGGTACGTCAGTAAAATTCAAATGGAAGGAAACCTTGAGAGATCCATTTACAGTTTGCATTGTCATCCTTAAAACACACATCTCCTCACACAGCAATTACATTTTCACAAACAGAAAAAATGAAACTCTTAAGTCTACAAAAGTTTCTTGTCAGGGAAAGCCATCTTGATGTGTATTAAGATCCCTGACAACAGCAGAAGCCACTGTACAATTCACATCTTACATTTCAGCTAGCAAGTTATCCACCATGTGCTACAAAGACAGGACTGTATTAAATCACAACCTAAGGCACACATCACCAGAATCAATGGCCCCTATAGTGACTGCAGTTCCAACCTAAGGTTTTTCTTTAAGAATCGCAGCTTTCAACATGGGGATGATGGAAAGACACAGTACTAAAGACAAGTGATTTTTATTATTTGGCCATTTATATCTAACTTTTCTGTAATAAAATCAGCTCTAAGGCAGTTTACAATTAAAACAAACAGATTATTTGAATAATTATAAATCTAAGGTATCTATCAGTGTAATTTTTACACTTTCACTATTGCCAATTATTAGGTCAATCCCTCTGCAGTTTAAAGAGAAATTCTGATATCAGCAATACCAGCTGGTAGCCTAGGAACAGGCATGTAACATTCAAGATCAGCAGTCAAGATAAAATGGGCGAACATACAGAGATGGAACAAGCTTTACCTACTTGCTGTATCAACAACTGTGATGTCCTTCAAAGGAAAGAAGGCAATGGGAACAAAAGAACAGGTTGCTACCCAGTGTTTCTATCCAAATAAATGATGTGATCTCCTGGTAAGCTTTGGATCTGGGCATCACACTCTGAAAATAATCAAGGAAGCAGACAGTTCAGATCCCATGCAGCTGGCTGGGTATGAAACCCAATAAAATTAAGCCTTCAAGAAATGGTAGCAGAGTCTATGTGTTATATACTGGACCTGAAGCATTCCCATATTGGCTGGCCATCAGCTTTTGTTCATAAGCTTCCAGGAGTTGTGACACAAGCACTAAGGGAGGAGAACTCCTCATTAATTTCATTCCGTAATTTTTTAAACCTACTGAAATCATATTAAGATGGCTATTTCTTCACATTTAGATGTTAGAAAATGCAACACATTCATCAAACATACTGCTATATTCATAAGAGAATATGGAGATAACTATGTTAGCAAGATAGTGGCAGTCACAAATTTTTCATTTTGGTGATTGCATACTGCTTTCTTGGCATTCAGGTACACTGGCTACAAATTGTACAAATTCCTTATGTGTACCATTTCAAGTCATTGGCATCCAACTTCTTCTCCCCTAGGTTGGTGTAGGCTAAGTGCAGACCAAGAGTCCATTGGGCCCCTAAAATGAAGCCCCTGAAACCCATCCCAACACTCCTAGGCTCCCTAGTTTTCCCCCAAATAATTCTGTGTGATTTTTCATTCAACCCTCCTGATAGCTCAAAACCTCTGCAAAACACAGTGGTTGTGCGCCTTCACCCCCTGAAACCTGATTTAAAATCTGCTACAATCCCTCCAAAATCAGCCAAAAATCATCAAAACAGAAACCAGACTACTCAGCTCTAGAAAGTTCTGAATTAGGTCTCTGTAAAAGCATGAAACCCATTTGTGTGAGGCACACAGACCACAAAGAAGAAACTTGAATCATTCCCGTTTCAAATTTAGCCAATTTTGGGAAGGCACAGGCAGAGTTTTTAAAGTATGGGGGGGCCTTGGGGACGTGGGAACAAAATTGCTGCATTTGAAGCATTTTAAGGGAGTCTGGTGGAGAAAAAAACCAATAACCGAAAAACCCCAAAACCACAGAGATATTTTTTTATAGATGTCTGGGGGCTTGTCATGCCAGTGCAGCCCACTGGGGAGTGCAAGGATAAAACTACTCCTCACCCTCTCTGCAGTTGCCCATCCCTACCCTAGGCCTTGTGCACTGCATTTTCCCTGGCATGTCTTCCTCAATTTCTTTCAGTTTCAGACCTCTGCCTTCTCCATTCAAACTTTTCAGTCCATTGGGATACGCACTTTTCTTCAGCTATTTTCTGGACCGTTTTCCCATTTAGTTTCCTAGAAGTCTTGCTTGCTAACTATACAGAGCTCCTTCTGTTCCTAGGTTGTGTGTGAAGTTTTCCTTCAATTTAACCTTCAATTAAAAAAAAGATTCCACAGGATTCCCACCCCTTAATATTGTACTGAGGGAACACCATCTGGGCTAAAACTAGAAGTGGGACTATTCATGTCAAGTTCCCTGAAGAGGTATTTCATAAACTATACTTTCTGTACAACAGGGGTGGGGAAAGTGGAGTTGCAGCAACAATGCAACCTCCAGGTTTGCTTCTGAGATTCACACAACCCCAGCATATCCTTTTTTTTATGAAAAATTTTTTTTTGGGCAAAATGCCTCCTCATATTCCCAGGAGATGGTGGGGACACTTTAGAGGCATTTTAGGTCCAAGAAAGGCCTTTTAAAGCAGGAAGTGAACCAGAAATCACTACCAGTTTATGTCCTTTTTTAAAACCCAATTTTCTTTTAAAAACAGTTTAAAATTTGGGAGGTAGGGCTGCACATTCCTTCAAAGCCCCAGGGAAGGGGGCTAATGCAGCCTTCCAACACCAGGCATTTGCCCCACTCCTTTGTATGAAAAATGCAGAAAAGTGGAAGCCTTATGTAGTACTGACATAAGTTAAGTGCAATCTAAATAATGGAAATATTTTGGAACATCCAACTAGGATCTTGAGAGATGAACTGGCCATTTACAGGAAAAGAAATGAGGATAACTAAAAGAGAACTGACAAACAGTCAGTATTTAGATGAGAATCCTTGCTTTCTTCTTATATTTTTTTTTGTTTTGTTTTGTTTTTTTTGCTTTAAACCATGGGCAAAGAAATTTTAGCCCTCCAACTGTTCCTGGATTGTAAGTTCCATCACCTAACCAATGCCATGCTGTTTAAGGCTGATGAAGAGCTGGAGCCCTTCAACATTTTGTAGACTGCAGATTCCCCACTTCTGAACAAACACTGGGGAAAAGTAAAGAAAGCTGAGCCCCAACCAGAAGGCCCAGTTTTATGCCCAATACAATCATATTGCTCGATCATGATCCTGTGCACTCTCCCCCACCCACACGGGCAACAGACATTGTATAGTCTTTAAAACCTCAAATTTTACATTATTTAAGAGGTATAAAGAATCTTCATCTGAAGAAACATATTAGTATTACAATTTTACCACATCTGATGTAATCATAAACTGACCACAAACTAAGAACAGCAGCATTCAATATATCATGAAGCTAAACTAGTCTCCAAATTTTTAGCAGAACAGTTTCGGAAGTCAAAACTTCACTGCTCTTAGAACCACTGTAACTTCATTTCTTCATAACTCTGTGTGCTCTCCAGAACAGATCCACACAGAACAGCTTCCTAGCAGGAATGTTTTAGGATAAAGACAGTGAACCCCACAGTCTATTCACACCAAATGCTTACATGCTACAGAATACCTACTACAGTGTGCCAACCCCTGGATGTTGTTGAACTACAAATCCCAGAATTCCTCCTTACTACTGACTATGCTGCCTAGAGCTGATGGGAAACATAGTTCACCAATATCTACATCCCACTGCTGATGTAGAGACAAATTCATCCAAATCAAATAGGCTCTGGAGGCTTTGGAATCAGCAAGTCAAAAATTTCCTAGGACAATTCTACTTCAGAATAGTAAGGTAGGATCAGAATGGAAAGTCTTCCACATCACCTTCATACCACCTTGCTTTACCTGTCCCCATGTTCCTACTGATCTAAGTGTCCAGGTAGGGGATTCATGTTATACGAATCTTGATTCCACAGCTTCGATTCGTGCCTTTACAGGCCAAGTGGGATTTTAAAAGCCCCACAAATCCCGCCTGAAAGACGTGAAGAAATCCAGAGGATTCAGCTGTAGACAAAATCTACATCACTGTAAACAACTCCCTACTTTAAATGGGACTTTAAACATGCTATGATTTTGAGGCAACATCCATTCATGTTTGGAAAATCAAGATCCCTTCCAAATTTCCCCTGGAGTTCAACGTCAGTATCTTCCTCCCTCTTATATTTTACCTCAGGAGATAAGCCCTATGAAAATAAGTTCAAAAATGTCTGTCCTTTTGGTGATGTCAACAGTTAAAATGTCTCAGAATCTGAACCTTGGTCTTCCTCTGCCAAGACCACTTACCAATTCAGATCACTCTGGTATCGTAAGACTGTGACAAAAATCATGAAAGAGGAAGTTGTGTGTTAACATTCATAGAGAGAATGATAGCTATATGTCCTGTTCTTCCTAAAAGGAAAACTTTGAAAACTGCTATCGATAGTGCCACAAAATCAGCAGGAAAAGCCACAGCAAAATACAATTTTACAGGCTTGTATTCTTTGTCAAACTACAATACTTGCGAGTATTTACTGGAAGTACACAAAAATGTACTGAAAGTGAGAAATGCAGACAGAGATCAAAAGACCGTGTCATAAACCTAAACAGAGTAAGTCACATATGTAGTTGATACTAAAGTAGAATTAATGAAACACCAAAATCAGAGGAATCCAGTAATTTTAGATGCACACCCGAATCAAGAAAAATGAAGCCAACGCTTCTGGATTCATTTTCCTCAGACCACACTCAGAGAGAGGGAAAACACATAAGGAGGAGGCCAGCACAAGGCACATTAGATCTTAGCTTGATATCAACTATAACAGCAAAGCAGCTGGTGTGGTTTTGGAACAGCACAAAGACAGGCATTATGTCACAGAAGAAGTCCCTTTATTCTCTTATAGCATGTGAATATACAGAATGGTGGATGTGACAAACACTACAGTAAGAGGAAGGAATATAGAGAACAATTCATTATCTATACTATATCACCTTATTTATTGTAGTTTTAACACTATAAATTCTTTACATTCTTTAATCTGATCTTAAAACTAATTCCCCCACCTAGCTTTATATACACAGGTGTGCACCTAGTACAAGTCTTTTGTTATTCAGCAATGGCTGACCAAAGGTCCTTTCAGTATGTTATTTACATCCATACGCTCAAGAAGGAGCATTCAGACACAGATAAATGGCACTAGTATAGCTCTTCTCACATGACAAACATGGGTCCTCACATATGCATTACGGTCTGCATATCTGCAAAGTAGCTTATGGTTGTCAAATTTCAAACAGTGCACTGTAATTATGCTACCTGAAGTAAGAGACACAAACAATGGCAATGAGAACTCTGATGGGAATATGCTTATCTGATAACTCTGATCTTGCATCTTATACCATATGCCTTTCACGTTAAAAGCCTATAAAGACACAAGGCTGTCTTCTTTACCTCCGAGGCAAGTGGCTTAAAAAACAGAAGAAAATTTGTTTACAATCTGAAAGGACTGACAGATAAGAAAGGGATAGAATAAGCTGAATAAAGCAAAAGTCCAGATGAAGCATATTAAAAAGAAAAAAAATTGAAGGCTGAGCTGGAAGATTACAAACCTGAGGGCTGTGTCTGATTTGCATATTTTAGTTGCATGTTGCCAGATATATCACCTTTGCAGTATCTGTGGCACTGTAAATGATCAACTCAAACAGGGAAAACTCAAATTATTCGTTAACGTGTGAGCGGAGAATTCTGATAGTTGAATAATCATGTTTGCTTCCTCATTTCTAATATTACTCATTGCATGATTCTGTAGCCACAAGACTACAAAATCATGTCAAAAAATGAAAGTTGGGATTCTCTTAATGTAGAAAGCCTCCTCTCAGTACTGTAGACAAAAAATGTGTCAGGAACCAAGCTGAAGTGCTTTCTTAGTAAGTCTGAACTGGCATGGCTAATACAAGAAATTTAACTGGAAATTTAAATCTAGAACCCTCTAACATATCAAGGTGGTAGTTTTGATACTAGAAATTACACTGGAGATAGAACAGTAACAAAATCTAGAACCATCAAAGGCAAGCTCTTGCACTGAGATATTGTGAACACATTTATGAACCAACTGTAATACTGCAAATCTTCTGAAATTTGGTATTAAAAGCTAAGGAACCCAAAACATCAAACAGAATATTCCCAAATACTCTGTCCCTTACTACACTGTTGAAATCCAAGAAGGACACACCCATATAAAGCAGAAAGTAAAAGACTGTCCTGGAAAAAGTCAATGCAAGTCTTTTAGTTTTTTAAAAAAAGTTAGGTGTGAATCCCTACAAATCTCTGCCAGTAAAGTACTATCCTACTTTTATTAAATATAGAAAAAACTGGAAGAAAAATCATGTAACCCACTGGGTGATAGGAATACATAACACACTAAGCAACCTTAGCTGAATTAAAACTATGTTCACATCAACAATGTACACATTTCCAGGACAATTCACACAGGCTATAGCAGATCAGTGAATACAAGCCAGCAATTGTACTGTGTATACTCTGTATGTCTATCACCAAGTGAAGGCAGGTCCCAAATTTACCAGGAACAGTTCACTGGATTGGAAAGGAAAGAGCTCTGTATCTGCAAGTCTGGCTGTACATTTCTTATACTCAAGGACACCATGTGACAAGCACACTCTGCCTGCTTGGCCACTCCCAGAAAAGGCAAACAGAACAGCTCCAGAGTGAATTCCAGCAGGGATTTCAAAGGCAGACATTGCATCAGCCAGGTGTACAGGAAGCAGCTGGGACTCAGAGTCCAAAGGGCAGCTGACCTACTGAGAGCCTCTCTGAGCAAGCTCTCTTTCTGGATTCCTGTGGGAAGGATGAGCAGGAAGGAGAAGGAATGCTTCAGAGACAGAACAGGCTGCATCTGCTTCACAAATCTTTGTACTAGTGCTCCGGACCTGGCTGCTCTCCCAGAGATGATGCAATCTTGAGGAACAAGGTCTGCGCCAGAGAAAAGTATTCACAGCTTATGCAGATGGCAAACCAGCCAAGGATCTCTGATGAAGACACGCCTGAGCCAATCCAAAGGCAGCAGCCTCCCTTCCCCACAGCTACTCCACCCCACCATTTGGTATAAGAAGGAATACCACATCTCATGTCATCATCCTGTGACTGGGGACTGATGGAGTAAGCAAAATACACATCTCCTCTATGCTCCCCTGCTTGATCCATCTAAGGAAGAAGAAATAGAAATGTGCAATCTGGGATGGGAAATACCCAGCTCCTGTTCCAACACTCTGAGTACTGACTCTTTAATCACTTCCTTGCCAGAACAAGTCTAAACTCCCCAAACACGTACACAGAAGCTCTGCTGTGACTGGCTGCTTTGGCCCCACTTTCAGGAACCATGCAGAGACACAGGCGCTGGGAACCATGGCAACACGACACAGTGCAGCAATTATGGAGCTGTGGCAGCTCCTCCATACTTAAAGTTCAACCCCTTCTTCCATTATAAAACCAGATTTTAACCTTCCTTCCCCTTAAAAGTTTGCAACAAGTAATTCTTCACCCTGATCAAACTCATTTTATGTTCTGCAGCCTGCTGTCACATTAATATTTGTGGGGGGTGGACAATGGAAATTCCAGGAAAGAAAAGTATAGCCAGTTATTCACTCACTCTCTCACACATACATACCTCGCTTAAACTGATTCTTGTTCGTTATCTCCTATGGCCTTAAATCTTTCTGAAAGTCTTCAAAACAGAATTTAAATTGTATAATATTGGTACGACTCAGGAAATACAAGTTTTTGGTGGTCCTCCTCCTCCTGGCCATCTAACAACAGCTTGCAGCTCAGTTTCTCAGTATCACAAACCAACCCTTTCCCAATGTTTCTCCACATCCAAAGGAGGAGATGGGTGACTCAGGAAGTATAGGGATATCATGCCAACCCACCCTCTTTCCCCCTCCTTCCCCTGACCTGGTTTGCACCCTGAGTGCCCACTCTCCCTACCATGCCTTGGTCACCTTCAAATACACAGACATTTTGATAACTGCACGTTTTTCTACTTCTGTGGGGTCCTGTGCTCTTAACACTAGCAAATGTGGAGAGCTAACTGTACAACTACTTCAACGATATGATTTTGGGGTCCATATGGGATTCTTAGTGCCATTAATGTGGTAAACATAAAAGACTAGCACAAATGGACTGTAAATGGGTAATCAGATTCACTATAGCTAAATTAGGAATTAACATAGCCATGCTCCTCTGTTGTTAATTTATGTTTATTACACACGCATGTTAAATTTGGTGTTCCTTACATCCAACTTGCTATAGCACCTCCTTCCTTTAAAATATATTAGCTTAAGTATAATGTTAAGCCTAAGTGGGCACAGTTTTAAAGTGTTCATGGATGCTACATGACATTAATGCCCATGTGCTCTAAATCCTCAGTAAGTTCAGGGTTCTAACATATAAGCTACAGAGGCTGTGTGGCCATGCAGTATACAGGTAAGTCAATTAAAAAAAAAGACTGCAGAGAATAGTGCACACCATATCTGGGAATGCAGAAGGCCAAGTCCTTAAACTGGTTTAATATAAAGCAGTAACAAGCACCAGCCTGCCCAAAGTTGTTTCCAGACATAGATCTCTAATCCAACCATGCTGAACAGGCTACTGAACTTTCCCAAAGCTCTGAAAGCACTGAAATCTTTTTTAGCATTTACTGCACTCTAAAAACAAGAGGCTTACTACCAACTATAATTTTACCAGGCAAAACAGAGGTGGACACTGATAAGTGAAGATGTAAAAGCTTTCCTGAAAGCACTGTATGTAATAGTACTAAGTAACCTGTTGACTTCAGCTGAGATTCCAACAGCTTTCTTCTTTGTGGTCCTGTCTACAGTCTAACTAAGGATTATTTTAGCCAACAAACATTCCCTTACTCTTCCTAGTAGCTTTAAGGGCTGCGTATGGACGACAGTTTTTTCAGGGAGTTGGAGATTATATGGTCAAAAGATTATTGCTTGCACATTCCACTCCAGAGAAACTGTATTTCAAGGTTTCAGAGTTATCTGCCCTGGCAAAGTCAGAACTTCCTTAAACATGATATAGCTACTGAAATATGTGCATAAAATACAGTACAGCTGTTGTAAGCCGTTACTGCACAGTATCATGACCAAAAAACCCTCCCCACCTAGTACAGCTACCAGTGATGATGGCAAAGATCTTTTATGTTTGAGTGCAGATTTTACACTATTGTATGACCAGTCAGTCCTCTGAATTTAAAGCAGAAGCATGTCTGCTAGAAGTAACATCGTAATATGCTAAATATATCATACAATAAGATGAATGGAACAGATCAACATTCAAGGGGCCCAAGAAATGCTGTTTCTAACGCAAAGTGTGACTAGTCAAAAACTTCTTTCCTTTCCATTCCATGATGATCTTAGTTTTTCATCTGTTCAGTGGCCACAGGAAATCACAAAATTTATAAATTTACAATTTATAATTGTAGCTAGAATCTTGATATACTTGCTGGGTTTAAACCTTCACTGAAGAGATTTAATTGTGAACAAACATGAACAGGCTTGTGTGGCACACAGTAGGCACCAATATGATCCAAGCAAATGGTGGCGAGGATGAGGAAATCCAAGGAAATGGAAACCAGTCTTCAGAAGGCATTGCAGTTTGCCACTTCTCTGTCTCCATTCTGGTTCCTTAAACAGGAACACCAATGGACTAACCTGCAGATTAAGTGCACAAAAAACCACTAGTTAAGGGACAACTCTCAAAGAACTACTGCCAACTCTCACAATAGGGATTTACCAGTAAACTGAGCAGCTCTGTGGAATAAGACCAAATGCTCATCTACTTCAGCATCCTATTTTCAACAATAGTCAGACAGATGCCCACACGAAGTCCACAAGCATGGCATCAACTCTTATGCACTTGTTTTCAGAGACGTGCTGCCCTGATCCTGGAGTAGTGTATAGCCATTACAGCCAGTAGCTATTGGAAGACTTATCCTTCATGAATCTGACCAATAACCCCCTTTGAAAGCTCTCAAATTGGTGTTCAGCCTCACATCTTGAGGCTGAACATATTTAATCATATATACAGTGAAGCAGTTCTTCTGTTTTATCTGCCCTGAATCTCCCACTCTTCAGCTTCAACTACTGACACTGGATTTGACTATTATGTGAAAAAAAGAACATAAATTTCATTTTGAAGAGTACAGAGTTAGGTAATGTTGACAGTACCTTTTCTTCACAGCTTTTTAGGAGGTATAATTTTAGGATACTATGCCTTATTCAATGTTGAAGATCCAAGCATTCAGACAAAAATCCAAATGCTGAACTGTTGCCTTTATCGTCTTCATCCTTATCTAATCTTACAGAGGCTTTCCCAAATCCACACCATCATTATCAATGTGACACTCCTTCAGTAAACTAGAGTATACATTTTACAACCGGCTTCACAGGTCATGGACTTGAGAGACAGCCATATTTGCTCTGTATGCTAACCCTTGTTCTTGCTGTTCACCCTAGTTGTCACAGCATTTTAATAATCTCAAACCTATACTGACCAAAAATACGAAGAAAAAGAATTGAAGCAGTCGTGTACCTTTCCATGGATGACATCAATGAAAGTGGGAAGATTTACATTCTCTGGCTTTCAGTTACGTCCTAAGTATCTTGACTAAAGGTCTGCATTTCACCATTTACCATCCTTGTTCAAATTAAGCTAAAGCTAGGTTAGGAATCTAAGAAAAGGTAAGTTTACAGTTTATCACACATAGCCATATTTTCTGAAAATTAATTTCTTACCAATACCAATATATTCATGTATATGATTTAAGGAAGCTCCTTACCAAGTATTTCTTAAAATAATATCCCTCTTTCTAGATGGAAAAAAAAATCCTCTGTTGTTAACAGTAAATGGAACTGAAAGCTAAACCAGAGGAAAAGTTTTTGAGTTTGTTTCTTAACAAGAAAATATGTTCAACTACAGTCACCCCTCCACATTTGCTAGGGTTAGGGCACAGGAACTCAGTGAAAGTGAAAAAACTGTGAATAACTCTGCCCCCCCCAACCATATTTAACACACAAAAAAGTATGATCACTATATTCAACCCACCATGGATTCCTTTGAGGCATCAGGGTTCCTTCACAAGGCAGAAGTGGGGGGCTGGTGGGGCTTACTACCACCTCCACTGCTGCCCCGTACCATTTTTAATAGGGACTTTACAAGCCTCGTTTGCAGTTTCTCAGTCCCACAAGGCTTGCAGTCCTTATGAAAAATGGCACAGGGCAGCAGCAGAGGTAAAAGCAAATAATCTGCAAATAATCAAATCTGCAAAACTGAAATTTGCAAACATGGAGGGTTGACTGTATCTGACATTTAATCTTAAATATATTTGGCAATAGGAAACTAGAGCTAAAACCTCAAAAACTGCTTCTTTTGTGCCATTTAGTGCTTCACCTAGAGCTGGAAATCCATACGTGCTGCATTCACTTTGCATGTCCTACCTAGATATCCTCCCTTCCCACCCAAATCCCTACATTGAACAGTGTTTTAAAACTGATTCAACCACTTCCCAAGACTTCAGTGTGCAGGTAAGAATATTACAAGGTTCGGTTCACCTGATACTTAGTACTGGCAACATATTTGGCCATATAACTAAGCCCAACTGGCCAAAAGCTAGTAAGATTGGTAACCCGGATTTTGTGAACAATGTCAAATTAATAATTAGGTAATATTGATAGCAAAATAATTAAAACATATCCTAAGAAAAGTACAATTTCAGGTACACAGTTTCTACCACAGTGGGGTGTGTGTGTGTGGGTGCTCATGTACACATTATATTCTAAAACAGCGGTGGGAATCATGCAGTCTACAAAATGTATGCAGCCACCAAGGTCACTTCTATAGCCCCCTCTATCCCAATAATAAGAAAAGGCCGAAAGACAGAGAATCACACTTATAAAAGACACAGTTCTACTCCCTGTTTTTAACGAAGGTATTTTACTGCTTACAGTAAGAGTTTCTTCCTGGAGAGAGGAACGCTACCAAAGAACTGCTAGCTAGAGGAAAAAGTAATGAATCTTTTCCTATGTCTCCAGAATCAGCACTTCCCAATCTATGTGCCCACCTTATCAGACATTGCCCTATTAACTGTTTCCTCATCTAGCCATGACACTCAGTGATAACCTCTAAAGCTCTAATAAGGTAATCTGTTAGTCTGCATAGAAGCAAAGAATCCCAGTTCAGCTGGGTCACTGCAGAACACTGAGCATTCCATAGCATTTACAATACTATCTGGAGCAAAGTTTTACACCAGATTGAGACAGTAAAACAGTCTTCCCAACATTAACTTTCTGGACAATTATGAACACTGAGTCTTGCAGACAATTCAATTGCCTTTTGCTATTAATTCTGTGTTTTGTCTGAAACTCCAACCATTTGTTCTAATTGTCTCTACCATCCACCTGGTTCACTGATCAAACATACGTCAATCCACAGGCACTTTCAAAATCTTCCACATAAGCTTAAGAATGGTTTTTACAACCAAGAAAAGCATTTTAGCATTTATAGACTGGAAGTCGGAAGGAAACAGAGTCAGCAGATATAAATGAAGCAAACATATGTAACCCTTCAAAATGCAGTTGCTGAAAGCAGACTATAGATGCAGCTCAGCCATTCTCAAAGAAATAGCTATCTTTCCTTAATGAAAGCAATAAAATTGCCTAGAACAGGTCTTTGCAACCTCTTACAGTCAACAAAAATTACAAATCAGCAACAGCAACCAGCCTTACTTTAAAGCAAAAAACACAGGAGCTGGGCAGAATTGCCACTACCTACGAAGGTGATTTACTGCAAAATATACACATGTTTGTAAAGTCTTTTTTTCTTTTTCTGGGTGTTTCTGGGTGTTTCAATAAATAAGTGGATATCTTCCTTCATACTATACTTTCATAATGCAAAGTTAATGCTGACGCTCATAGAAGTCTATGCTATAATAAATTAGTTGGGTCTTTAAAGTGCAATAGCAGACAACTTTTCCAAAAATTAAAACTATCTTAGATCACCTTCTAAAAACAGCATGTTTAAGATCTTACACCAAGGATGAGACACATACTCTCCAGATGTTGAACTGCAACTCACAGTATTCTTCGCCATAGGCTATTCTGGCCAGGACTGCTGAGACCTGTAACTCAACAACACCTGGAAGACTCCACTATTCCCATCTCCGTCTTTACAGATTACAACTAAAAGTTAGAAATGGTTAACTATGTGTGGTAGAGCCAATTTTACCTAACCAATGAAGCTACATGTCCCAGCATGCAATGAGATTTAAGGAGAACCGCAACACATTGGGAACTGTAGTATATACCAACCAGAAATGTAAACTGAGAACAAGCTGCTACAGATCTGCCACCAATAAATTTCTAGTGCAGCCACCCCTAGAGACTGTCTAAAGACTGGGTGCTATTAAAGTCATCCAGAAACAGACATGCTTCAATCTCTTTTTAAAATGTTTGTTACTACAGAACTGTCCCCTTCATCCTGGTAATCTCCGGATGTGTTGACTGCAACTCATATCATTTCCAGATAGCACGGCTTAAAGCATAATTGAGATTAAAAAATCACACTTCCCAGTTTCATAAAATTTCATATTTCCCCCATGCACTGATATACAGACAAGGCATCCACAGTAAGACTTAGGAGACCAGGGTTCAATTCCCCACTTGGCCATGAAAACCCACTGGGGGGTGATCTTGGGCACGTCACACACTCTCAGTGCCAGAAAATCCCATGACAGTTCCTTAGAGTCACCATAAGTTGGAAATGACTTGAAGGCACGCAGCAACAACAACAACATATAGTACAAAGACTAAAGCCATCAAAATGAATAAGACAGTATATAAATGGAGGAAGAGAAACTACAGCTTCCACCTTACTAGTAACAGGAGAGTGTCTACCCAGACTTCAAGCTGACAAAGCAAGAAAATGACCCATGGGTACCAAAAGATTGACAGAAAAGGTCATTCCTTTTAAAAAGCTGTAAAGCTGCAGCACTTCAGCACACAAAACAAGTTTGGCTTTAAGAACTGCTGGCTGATCTGATGCTGTAGCTCAACTAGCACCTCTCTTTGCGTGAAAGCTTATTTCTGTTTTATCAAATCTATTTCAGTCGTAACTTAAGTCAATTAGGAAAAGATTTAAGCTAATCTGAAATAAGCTGGTCTTAACACCAAAAGAGGTGTCCAGACAAGGTTGGCATCAGTTAAAACCAGTTCACTAAACCAGTACAAGTCAAAAACTTAAAAGCTTAAGATCTAAATTCACTATCAGGAACTGAGACTCACCATGCCTAGTTCCCAAGAGTCTTCTAACAATAATCTGTCATCATAATAAAAACAGCACAAAAGTATCAGAAAAGTGGTCATGAAAATACAGAACTTATGGTAATAAAATTTACAGGCTTTCAACATGTATTAAGACACAATTATAAACATACACACATTTCAAACTGTAACCTATTTCCAGATTTTAGATTAACATATCAAAACCAAGTATGAAGACTACCTAGCAGTCACAAGAATCTGAAGGCAACTTCTAATTACTGGAAAATGTCTATAACTCTCCAATCTGTTCCATTAGCTTCTTTTCAAAATGAAAAGGTAAATCACAAAATTAAGACTGAAAGCAACCTGCTTGAATTTATTCTATAGCATAAATTCTAAATAAGCAACTGTACATACTGCAAACCAATTAGTGAGTTTAAGTTAGCCTTCCCTTAGTTGGGGCCCTCCAGATGTGCTGGACTACAATCTCCTGAAGCGTCCAGCCAACATAATTGGGAATTGTAGTCCACCACACCCAAAGAGTGCGGTGGACTACACTGGAGAAGTCTAGCCTATAGATAAATTTAATATGCACTGGATCCAATCTGACTTCAACCATAGCAACCTTAACAAAGGTTAACCTTTAACAAAGAAATACTCTTTCACCCCAAATTTAACATAAGAATTATGAACCACACCAGAGTTAGAAGGGCAATCTGAAACATGGCAATGTAAACAGGAATGACTATGAAGTATATCAAGGACATGGAGGGGGAGTTACAAGATGCAAACAAAGGGGATTGGGATTACTTGATTTGAAACTGTATTTTGCCACACATTGTTTGGTATGGTTGAAGGACTGGATCATGTTAATAAGAGACTGTTGGCTTTAGAAGGGCATGAACTGAGGTTTGGATAGTACCATTATCTGTAGTACAATAAAGCCAAAGTCAATGATGATTTTAACAATAATTATGTGAGATGTTAAGAGCATGAAACAGATATAAACCAGGGTTGTGTACTAAAACACCCCTGTGGGTGTCATCACAAGAGGTTTTTTATAGGAAAGAGACAACAGCAAAGGAAAACTGGAAAATTTATCAAGATCTTCTAGAACTTGAACAAGAACACTATAATCAATTTAATGGAAACACTAATGTGAGAAGTTTACAGTTTTCAATGGTTCTGTAACTAATAGTAGAAAAATTTGAAACGGACAAAAAATATGATTTTTGAGTTGATCAAATCTGGCTGAAAAGCAGTTGTGCTCAGACAGTGAACATTTGATTGGTAAGATGTATAAACTTGTTAGAGATGGAAAAAGAGTTGGCTAGGACTGTATAATAAAATGAGCACAAAATGGTCATCATATACATTTGGAACAATGGGAGAAAATGTGGTTAAAGAGATTTAAATTTACATTGCGTTATGATCTTAAAGAGAACTTTTACAAGATGATGTATGCTTGGCATTTGACATTAGAAAAAATGACCAAAATGAATAAAGAGGTTTCTAATAGATATTGAGTATGTGAGCAACAAGTGGGATCTTTTTATCATATATGGTTGACTTGTGAGAAGGCCAAAAACTTCTGGAATCTAGTATGTTCTCCCGTGTATAAAATTTTGAAAATTAATGTTTAATTATAGCTGGAATTATATCTGTTGAGATCAGCAGAAGATCAACTGGAGAAGAAGTGTGGCAAGATACTAAGATATATGACAACCGAGCACATCTACTATATGTGTAGTGGTAGAAGAACACAGATATTCCAGTGAAAAAGGATTGGCTGATAAAACTGCTGAACTTAGCTGAAATGGATAAACTGATGATACTGATATGTGAAAATTCAGTGGCAACTTTTTTGAAAAACTGGAAACCTTTAGTACGCTTTCTGGAAGAGAGAGTACAATGTGCCAACCGTAGGTTTCTACAATTAGTACATTTGGAAAAGTTAAAGCATTTGATTGGCATTTGTAATTAGAGAAGTCATTGTATATCTTACCAATAATCTGAGTTAACGAAAGATGGAAACCAACGTATATTTTTATATATTTATTTTTATATATTTATATTTCATAATGTCTTTAGTTATTTTCAGTAGTTGGTATTCTTTCCCTTTATTCTCTGTGTACTTTCATTGTTTTTTGTTTTGTATGTATCTTCAAAATCCTTTAAAAAACTTACTAAAAAAAGTACACTGGAGGTGAATTACATTCTGATCCTTTTGGAAAAGGATCAAAAGCAAACTTGCTGAAAGGTAGTGCCACTCATCCACTGGCATCTTTCTGTCTGCCTAGTTGCTTCCGCAAAACCATTATTTGATATTAATGCCAAAAGTCACATTCTCCAGACTCTTGCCCTGTTTTTTACACCATCTTCCATTTGATTTATGTGTACCAAACCTAGAAGGATTCTGTTCAAGATAAACTAAGAATAAAAGGTTCAGGGTAACTGGTGTTTATTTTCAGAAAATACCTTACTTTAGGGATAGTCTCATAGCTTGACCAAACTGTACAGCACAAAGAGGAGGAAGTCACCTAGAAGTGTGGTTCTCAGCCTTTGGCTTTCCACATGTTTTGGCGGCCTTCCACAAGTTTTGGCCAATGGCAAATGACCAATGGTTCTAGGAGCTGAAGTACAAAACATCTGAAGGACTGAAGGTTCAACTGAACGAAAACATGTAAATGAATGAATGAACACTGCTTCCTATAAATCAGGAAACCTATTAACCAATATCAGATGTATTTTGCGATATTTACACCAAGACTGATCTGCATACCAGGGAGGATTGTTCATGGCAAACTTTGTATGTCATCTGTGGCTAGAAATAACCATTTTCCAGTCTGTGTTCAGCTGAACGTTTTATAACAGAATCTAGGTAACACTTCTTGAGGTCCATGAACCCTGAGGAGCTAACAGAAATAAACTTGTCTGCATAGAACAGCAGCAGTTTAAACATGAGTTGCCCTTTTTAATCACTCTTGTACAATTTGCTAGAAGAGTGTAACTGGTAACTTTTCAGATATTTACTCAGTTTCTCTTTCAATCCACAGCAACGAAAGGTAACATTAAACTATCTTTTTGTTCATTTAACCTAGAAGTTGGTAGAATGCTAAAGCGGAGAGCTACACTCTTCACCAAATTTCACACCTGGGTCTCTAACCTGAAAGCACAAAACCCTCCAGCAGACTGATGCAATTGCAAGAAGTCAGTCCCTCTTATCATCATGAACGAGCTAATTTGAGCTTCATGAACTATTTCAGCATACTCTGAAGTGTAAAGTAAGATTCCTAGCAACATATTTGAGTTCTATCCCTCTAGTGAGTCCAGCAAGACAAACATTACTGGTGAATACTATCAACGAATATGGGAGGGTAATCCTTCACAGTAGATCAATATCAAACTTAGATCTCAACTCTATAATATGAAAGTTATCCATTTATTAAAAAGCTTAATAAGCCTAAAAGTCAGGGTCATCTGCACCTGAGAACAAGGAAGTCCTTCCATTTTCAATCCACTTGTACATACTGAAGTTTCTCAGTACAGGTTGAACATCCCTTATCTGGAAATCTGAAAAGTTGCAACAACCAAAACTTTTTGCAGCCAGTTGCCTGTTTCCACCTCTGAAGAAGCTAAGGCAATTCGGCTCTCAAATCATCAGTCTTTCTTCAGTCTCACATCTCTTACACAAAACAAACAGTGAATAAACAAGATGCAAGGCTGGAGAGAAACACAAGGACCTGTGAAGTGGTGGAAAGCCAAGACTACTGCTCATCATGAAGCAGTGGTTGTGCTGTTTCTCCACATTTATTCATGGACTCCACTGAGATCTCCTATACAGTACTGTATTTTACATATAAGCAAATACAGACATTCCAAAATCTGAAAAAACCCAATATAAGAAATATTCTTGGTCCCAAGGATTTCAGATAAGAGATGCTCAACCTGCATATGCAAATGAGGGTTAGATTTGATGAATGGGTAGTAAATTATTTTCAATTCTTCCTTTGCCATGATGCTTTGCAAGCACTCAATAACCATATTCCATCCATGTGGGGGAAACTACTGCATGGGAACACACAAGTAGAGGCTGACATTATTTGGGGACACAAACATCTTGGGGACAGACAAAGCTCTGCTTTGTCAAGGAGGATGCATATTCTTTTTTGAAGACACACACTTGCTTCTTCACCATTACAACACAACACCAGTTCTGTTCTCTGAATTAGTTTGACTGGACAACTTTTTTTTTCTGTTAAGAGATTTGTTGAAAATACATGCTGGTGGAGAATAATATTTTCACCAAAGGGCGGAACATCAACATATACAGTCAGGGACAAAGATAATAAATATAACACTTAACATAACACCTAACAATAAACATAACACCTCATTTCTTTCTTTCTCTCTCTCTCTCCCCTCTCTCTCCTCACTCTCCAATCTCCCATTATACTATTCCCTAGATAGGAGACAGTACAAGAATGGGGAGCTGGCCTTTGAAGGCCTAAACTAACCATGTGCTTTTGAAATGAGGCTGAGGGACAACCAAGGCAGGCTGAGGTCCCTATGCAGTTGCAAGTACTAACCTCTTTGTCAACAGGTATTCAATTTCGGTAGTTCTGATTTGCAGGTAATCAGGACAGGGCTGTTAAACACACAATTCAGGCCACCTAGTATTTGGCTTAAACATCAGGATGGGAGCAGCCTTGGTAATCCAGGCTCAAATAAGAGCATGACAATGGAAATTTAACAATACTGCAAGGCAGTATGATTTAAGTCAAATATATTTAAAAGATGCAGGACAAAAAAGACAACTGTGGTCTTCCTATTAATTTGATATATGCATGGGTACAACATCTGAACACTCTCATTTAGCCAAAAGAGATAACAGTTGTACTTCCCTTCACTACATCTTGTTTTGTATGTGTGTGGGCACACCTTTAAGGCACCTGTTGACTTATGGCAACCCTGTGAATTTCACAAGGTTTTCTTGGGCAAGGAATACTCAGAGACGGTTTAGCCACTTACTTCCACTGAAATTTAGTCTACAGCACCCAGTATGTGCTGGTCATCCTCCATCCAAATACTAACCAGGGCTGACCCTACTTAGCTTCCCAGATAAAGCAGAGTCTCATGCCTTTAGAATATTTGGATCCCATCCTGAATTGCAGATATCCATAGTTTAGTAGGATATAGTTAAATCTGATGTACAGAAGAAAAGCTATAAGCAAATCCCCAGATCATAAACAAATTCCAGAGCTGCTGCCACAGGAGTCCATTCAAGCATCTTGTACACTAGTATAGCCCCTGTGTCTTCAACTGGGGATCAGAAAAACACTGCTCCAGACTAACATGAAGAAAATGCACTAGAGTAGTGAAACACAACTAACTTCTCAATTTCCCAAACCCTATGTATTTATTTTCAATGGTGTTTTATGATTCTATGCTGCTAAAAGCAACAGTGTCGGGGGGAGGCCATTTCTGCCCTACACTGTTATAGTGCTATTATTCCACTTTCAACATTCTGTGGAATTCTGGGCTTTGTAGTTTACTAAGGCCAAAGAGCTCTGTGGCCGAGCATCCTAAATGCCCGTCCCTAAACTGCAAACCCCAGGATTCCAGATGATGTTGAAAGTGGAATAATAGCACTATAACAGTGTAGTGCAGAAACAGTAAAAAAAAAAAAAACCTTCAAAGTCAGTTCGTTATCTGTTCTGTTAACCATTATTCAAACTAAGAATTTAGAAACCACCCAGTCCTAACATTTTCATTCAGTTCCTCATTCCTCTACATTATAAGAGAAGCTCATTGTTAATAACAGAATTACACTGAAATTCATTTGTTCAGTGCTGGCTTGTACGCTCCTTGTATTTTCTAAATACACATTTACAAAGATATGGCAACATGCCAACAACATCTCATTGTGATGCTGCTGGTTCACTTTGACTTCAAAAATCACAAGATACTCACAATATGTGTTTACAAACAACCTGCTAAGGGCATCTAACATCTTTGTGCAAGCAACTATACTGGGATGATCTACAATCTGTAATTTCCCTTACTAAAATGTGTGATGAAGAGCACAAGTCCATGAGAAAGCTAAGTGACAACAGTGAGATAAATTAATCAGTAGATTATGCTAGTTCTATCCTATTCTGATATAGCTAAGTACTTTTATTAGGAATAGGAAATGAAGTGTTTTATACCAGGATCACCCAAATGAACTGTGCAAAAGGGCTAAATTCTATATTTAGCAGATATCCAATAGTCATTTCCACATTTTCACCAAATACCCATTCTGCCTCTACCGGTCATCATCACTCTCATGGACATCTGCCATGTTTTTGACATCTGATCTCCAATTTGGAGAGGGGTCCATGAGGGGAGTAGGCTGATGAAAAAGGTTTAATATTTTCTTTGAAATGCAGAAGAGATACTGCAGGATATGCTGATGGCTCCTGAAGACCAGGATTTTGCTTCTGATACCAATGATTTATAGTAATCATTTAACATCATTACACATAGGAGAAGTATGTTAGCTTTTGTCACAATTAAATTCTGTTTACATCTTGAATAGAACATGAACCCTAACTCTTTTTCAGACGTATATGGGAGTGCTTCCACATCCCAGTGTTTCAAGCTGTACATTCTATTTCTGCTAGGGGGCACATATCTCTACATTTATCTGATCCTCCCTGTATGATTTTTTATCATCATTTTACAATGGGTTAAGATGCTATCTTCCAGTTCCTTGCTTCAAAATGGACATATTATTTTGAAGCAAGGAACTGGAAGATAGTAAGCTCAAGAGAAATACTGCAGAAGCAGTTTTAATGCTTAAGATGGCTTTTAAGACTGCAGCAACTGAATCAAACACAGACCTTCTCGTCAAAATGACACCTATTTCTTAGAATCCACTAAAACTCTTAAAATTCAACATGTAGCCATCTTAAATGTTGCTGTTAAGTTTTCCTGTACTGTGATTATCAAAGCTGGGGGAAAAAAGATATCTCCTTGCTATTGTTCTGAAAATGTGATACTGACTTCTAAAAACTTAATCTGGAGTCTCAGGAATCTGAAAAAATTGTCTAGTGTTATAATCACATTGCTAATATTCCGCTGCTCCACAACAATGTCCAGCCCAGTAATTCCTTTCAAAAGAAAAATCACCCCAAAACAGTTATGATCCAGGGCTGTACTGCTATACAATACCGTAGGTGCAAAGCATATTTTTATCTAAAATTCTGCAATTTGTTATGGCATTGGTATCACCTTAGGAAACTAAGGCACACATGTAAAATGCCATAGTTGTCAGCATAAACCACATTCTTTTAACATACAATGATTATATAAAGTTCTCTTAGTATAGTTATCAAACACATTCAAGTACATATTTATTCTAGGGACTGTCAAAAAGGCACACTTATATGACTCCCCCAAGATCAAGCAAACTACCAATTTGGGAGGCAGTGTCATTCTAGCCTAGATCAGAGGATGAGGGGAGGCACAATATGTGAACATGCTTTATGGAGCTTGAAAACAAACCAGCACTGTTTCCTTCACTGGCTCCCCGAGATTATCAGTCTTAGGACTCAAGTAGTTACCCATGTTCTTCTAGGAAGACACCTCAACAATCTAACCCCTGACAGATCAAGGACACAAGAAGATGTGAAGAAGCAATTGGAATCCCCCTGGCAACTACCAGTGTCTCCTTCGGAAAGTCTGCATCATTGGTTTGAAGACCTACATATAGAAAAGCCCTACAAGACCTTTACAGCACATAAAACAAAGTATATTTTTGGCATTAATCCAACCTCTGCCTTTATATAACTGGCAGGTATACCTCGTGGAAGACCCAAGAGTCCTTTATAAAGTATTAGAAAAAGACTTCCTTGGTCTTGTGCTTATAAGAGGAATACATTTAGCATAAACATGTCTCAAACACCTCAGTGTATAATCTGTCCAAGTACCTAACAGGAAGGGGCAATTCCCTGGAATATAATCTGCTGCCACTTGCTAAAGCAACATGTCATATTTTGACTGCACTCTAGTCCATGAATAGAAAATCCCCTCAGCACTGGGAGGCTGGTGTCTGCTGTACACACCCAGTTCACAAAGCAGAAATTCCTGTCATTAAGGCAGAGAGGCCCAGGCAATCGAAGGGGAGGAAAAAGATCTACAAACAATAAGAAAAGCATCTGGCTCTCTGATTTACTAGAAGAGATGCTGAAGTCAAAGACTGCAGTCCCAGACCAGAGGCTCTATTCTCTCACTGCAGAAAAATCTGCTCAATTCTCACTATCTTGAATTTACTGAAAATCAGGTAAGATACTTTTGAATTGTCAGGAGCAGCCTCAAAGACCGGGGAGAGAAAAACCAGTTGTTTTGGCTAGATTGGTTAAGCTCACATCCTTTTGATTCAAACCCTTCACAATCAAGAAGTCCCTTCTCAATATACGAACCACCCATCTCCAAAGTGCAGCACTAAAGGAGGTTGGTTGCACTGCTGTCCTTCCCTGGAGACAGCAACCAACACTACTGAAGCTTCTCACGTAGCAACCAGAGTTCCAGAGCCAACATTAGCTGCCTGTCACCGCCTTGAACGCTCACCCACAGGATCTAAGGCAAAGCAACACCCTCAGTCACCTCTGTGCTGCAAGTCGCAGCTCGCAAAACTGACTTCCTGGGCCAGCTCTGTGTGTGTGTGTGTGTGTGTGTGTGTGTGTGTGTGTGTGTGTAAGAGAGAGAAAAAGATGAGTGTCTGATGTCACCTTCATAGGTGAAAAGGGAGGAGTACATCTTTGTGCTGCCAGTGACCTATCTCCTAAGTCTCTAAAGAGAGTTAATGTGGAAAATATTCCTGCAATCTTGGAGACGTATTTGCTGCCAAAAATCATGATTTGAGGCCATGGTCCCATTCCCTTTCAAGGCAAAATCAATCTATTCTGCTGTCCACAGCTGTTGCTTGCGAACCTTAAACACTCCAATTACATAATGGGCCAGTGAGAGAAAGTGCAGGAAGCCATCCTGCAAAGGCCACTATCGCTCCTTCAGTAACAGCAGTCTCCGTAGAAGGGACCACAGTGATATATGGTTTGTTCCATTCTACAAAGATCTCCCCGAACATAAGGACTATTGCTTGAAACTGAGAAGACCCTCTTAATAACTAGGTGAATTAAAACCTCTCACTATTCTTAGGGAAGAAGCTGCTGGCTTTCTCTAATCCTCTACCAACTCTTTTCTGATTAACAAAGTATTCTCCAAATTATCAAAAATGGGGTAAGTTTCATCACACAAGAGATCTCTATTTGAAGCAGCAGGCCCCTGTCACCCCAAGGACAAGCTCCTGGGGATGGGCTATGGCGACCTTGCCCAACACTGTTACTGTATTTACAAGGTACTGTATGGCAAGCTAAGGGACATGAGACAAGACAAGAAACGGGAAAACATAACCTGATTTAAAAAACACACGTCAGACAATGAAAAGCAGAGAAAATCCGTGCTGCAGCCTCCAAACAGCAGGCAGGGGAAAGGAGAAAGGGATTATTAAAGTGCACCACCATCGCCACACAAGCACCATGAGAAAGCAGAAAATGCAGGTCAAACACCTCCTCCCCCATTGCCTGAAGGAGCCAGCAAGTCAGAAGCAGACAGCCGAGGAAAGGGAGGGGGTGGGAAGGGAAGGAGCAGCTCAGGGGAAGCTGCTTCAGCACATGGAGGAGGAGGGATGGAAAGAGAGGGGAGGCAATGGTGAACTCACACCAGAGTGCAGGCAGACGCGCGCCCGCACGCACACACACACGGTTTCCGGCAAACAGCTGCTTTCAAGTGGAAGCTCTGGTCCCAAAAAGGGATTTTCCCACATTCCTACTACTGTAGGTCTCCCACAAAAGACTTGCTTGGTTATTTCCCACCCCCCACTCCCTCACACTGCACCGAGAGAATCCTGCCTGGGAACCCAAATACGATGAATTAATCAGGTCCCCTCAACTGCCTCCTTCCCGTTCCCCTCCCCCTCCCCCTCGCCTCCCCACCTCCAGGACCACCACTGGCCATCCCCTTCTGCAAGACCAGACCAGACCCCCCCAACACACACAGACACACACAGAGGGCAAGAACAGGATCGCCACGACGCCCCCGTTCTCCTCCAGCGCCTGGCACAGGGAGAGAAACCTCATCCCCACCCCCTTCCACCAGGAAGATGGGGGATGGGTGGGAGCGCCATGAAAACCAGCCCTTCCTCTCTCCCAGCCCCCACCCCGGCTTCCCTATGTGCAGGACTCGGCGGGGATTCCCACCCCTACAAAACACCCCCGACGCCCCTCCGTAGACACAGACATTACACACGTACGCGGGCAGATTCCACTCTTCTCGCTTTTATATTCAGACGCCTCAGAGGCTGCAAAGAACCAGGGATGTCAGGTGCAGGCAAGGGAGCAAGACCTCTTTTTTTATTTCCTTCCTTCCTCTTCCCCCACCACAAAAATGCGAGGGGCTCCGTTTCCCCCTGGAAGAGCCAGCCTCAACCAGCCAGCCTCTCTCTTCCCCCACCCCCATCACCAATCCTCCAGAGCAACCAATTATCAGGACAACGTTCTAGGACTGTAAAAGCATCTGGAAGACTTAAGAAGAACGACGCAAGCGCTTAAAAAGAAGGTACTGGGATGGGGTAGCCGCTGAAACTGAAAAAAATCCCCATTTCAAGTTTCCCGCCCCTCCCCCTCCACAGGCGCCCCCCTCAAACTGTGCTCCCTTCACCCCCCACGCACCCTGCACACGCCTCCTCGCCCTCATGCGCCTCGGCTGACCTGTCCGGCCCGTGGGTCGGGCCCCCGGCACTAGGCCCTGCTCGGCGCCACGGTGTTTCCTAGATCGCAGGCGGGAGAGGGAGAGCTCAGCTCCAAAGAGCGGCAGCACCAGCCAAGGCCCCTCCCCCCTCCGCGGCAACAGTGAACGGCCAACAGCTCCTCCTCAGCAGGCCGGGCGGAAACGGCACTGAGCGCACGGGGATTCCCAGCGCTGGCGCCAGGGGCGCCCCAGCCACGCCCACCGGCCCCGTTTATTGGCCAGGCTTTCCGCACGATCTCCTTCCCCTTCGCTCGCTCTCTCAAGTCCACCTCCGGCCTCTTCCCCGCCTCCTATTGGCCGCGTTTGTAACCCCCCTCCCCACCGGGGCGGGACAGTCTCTTTCAGCCCCTTTGCCGGGAATAAGATCCTCAGTCTCCGTCCCGCCCCACCGAGTCGCCGCTCTATTGGTGATTAGAAATGCCATTCCCAGGTGCGGCGCCCTCAGCAGGACTATAAAACGAAAGCGCGGCGGTGTAGTTCGCTCAGTGAGCTGGAAGCTCGTGGGGAGAGCGGGAGGTGGGACGGGAGAGCGAGGGCTGGTGGGTATTATCGTGCGAGGCGAGTTGCGTTGACCGCTCGCGCCTCTGCCCACGTGGGTTTGCTGCTCTACGTGCTGGAGGGCGAGGCAGCGTCCTGATTGGCTCGTCTTGAGTAGTCCCACGTGGGGCTGGAGTGGTGCTTGGGGACACGTGGCATCGGGAGGAGGCAAAAAAGCGGAGGGGGGAGGCTGGGTTCAGGGATGGCTCTGGAAAGTCCGTTCGTGCATGCGCGCTGAGTGATCGGTCTGGGAGGAGGAGTAGAAGGCGTAACAGCGCATGCGCCAGCTTGGGTGGTTTTGCTGAAGGCGGCGGCGTGAGGGGCTGCGGCGGCGAAAGAAACGGGGGGGGATCGCTGTGGAAGGGGGGAGATGCGTTCCAGGAGCGGTGGGGTGCGCGCCTGCGAACCGGGGGTGGAAGCGCCTCGTTAGTCGGAGCAGGTTAGGGCTGGTCCTGCTGCTGGCTGGAACAGTTTTTGGTAGGGCTGCCAAAAATAACTCTTGTTCTCCGCCCGCCCCCGCCACTCCAAGCTGCCTGCCATCGCTTCCCAGCTTTCTCCCTGGCCTGAATCCCCCTGCCTTTCCCCCCTCCAGCCTTGCAGCCTAATTTTCTCCCACCCAAGTAATACCCAGGCCTGACCCTGCTTAGCTTCTGAGATCAGGGAAGATCTGGCCTGTTCAGGGTGGTATGGCCGTAGGTACAGCCTAATCTTAATGCTTTTGTAGCTTTGCATTAAATTGCCTTTGCAGCTAAATAAGGTAGACTCCCCTCCTCCATGTTGTGCTTGGCGCTCGTCTCTGCGGAATTCTCCGGGACTTCCTCCTGAGTAAGCGTGCGCGGCGATTTCCCCTCTCCCCCCATCCCAATTGTTTCCATCTCTTTTCCTCCCCTGCTTGGGAGGCGGCAAACCCAGCTTTCTAGCCAGATCGGCTGTTTTTTTTCCCTTCCAGAGCGCAGCTTTCCCCCAAAAGGCGCTGGGCAGCTCCCTCTTGCCTTCCTTTCGAGGGGGATGCCCTTTGATTGGCAGGCCTGGGAGCCCCTCGTGGGTGCAAAAGCCCCCTTTGGTGAGGGGGGAGCCAAATGGAGGAAGCCATGGGGAGGGGGAGAGAGAGAGGCCTGGGAAAGCTGAGGCTGCTGAGGTGCCTCAGGTAAAATTCCACGGGCGAGGCGGGGCCGAGGTGAAAGCAGCATCCTGAGCCGTTTCCGCACTAGGCTGTTACAGCGCTATGATTCCACTTTCAATGGAATCCTGGGGTTCGCAGTTTTCGGAGGGGCCAGCCTCAATCGGCCCGCAGGTGGGGCACACTGTGGGTCTGTAGGCTTCCTTGCCACTGGCTTGGCTGGGGGAGGCCCAGGCCAAAAAAGCTGGGAGGGCCCAAACTCCCCCACTTGTGCTGCTGTGCCAAAATAAGAATAGTGAAATCGATTTGAATGCCCACCTCCTTCCTCCGCCTCTTCTATACAAAAGCTTTCGATCACTGTTCAATGAGGCACAGCACCTTGAAAGAGCAGGCAAAGGGGGGACGGTTGGGGACTTGGGCCATTTCAGCACTAGACTAGTGCTATTATGTCACTTTTAACATCCTGTCCTTTGAGGCCCCTCCCTAAACTGCAAAGCCCAGGATTCCATACAGTGTTGAAAGGGGACTGATAGCACTATAACAGTCTAGTGCAGAAATGGCTTCAATCCAGCTTTCTGCGTTGAAGAGAATGAAACCATTCTCTGCCAGGTCCTCTCCAGTCATAGCGCAGTTTCCTTTGACTAACGGTTACTCATTGCAAGCTTTTAACTCTACCCACCTAATAAAAGCCCTCCTTTGACTATATTTGGGGTGCCCTTGTGCAGAACTTAAGGAAAAGCCAAGCTTCTCAGGCAGAAAGAGTAATGTCTGCACAGCCGTCAGGGTTTACAACATGGATGGTTTTCTGCCTGGCTGGAAGGAATCTTGGTGTGTACGTGGCTTGTGTGTGTTGCACTCTGGATTTGATCCAAGCAGCAAGCTGGCCTACAAGGTCACCTCTTGAAAGCTTAGCAGGGCCTTCTCACTATTTGTAGTGCCCTTGTACTGCATACAGGGGGACTGCAGCCAGAGATCTTTCTGAATTTGTTTGGAGTAAATACTACCCCATCCTGGCTTAGAACATCTTGTTTAGGGGTCTGTATAACCTGTTCCTGAGCAAAATTGGGTGTGTCCACACAGACTGAAATGAATGGATGTAAGCAAGGTGCAACTTCATCGCTGCATCTTTATCCTATTTTTTAAAAGAATTACCTCCCTAAACATCTCTGAGCAATTAATATTCAATACACAGTGCTGCTGATTGACACTATACGTAAATGAAATTAAGACATGGGCTTCCAAATTAAAAAAAGATGACACGTGGGAAGAGGAGCAGAAGGGAAAGATCAGTCTGACAAAACCAGAACAAAGAACTCTATTATCAGCTTGGGGCCAGCGATCCCTTTTTGTTGGGTGTTTCTGCTGGGCTGGAGGTAGCAGAACTATCCAGTGGCTGTTTTGAGTATCCGTGCCATTAGCAGTAACGGCAGCTGCTATGCAGAAAAGTGTGCAGTGTTAAAAATTTTTCTGAGGACAAAAAGGCAAGATTCATCATTATAGTTTGTTCTCTCTCTTTGCGGACTCCTTGTTGCCTGTGGTCTGTTGCGTCGGAGCTGCCCAATGTGCTTATTTTCACTTGTCTCCCCACAGCAAAGACCAGACTGTCATGTTGTTCCAGTGTTAGCCCATGCCCACCTCTTCTAGGTGTTTGTGATTATAGTGCCCCCTTGCCATAGTGACTGGGGATGATAGGAGATGTAGTACTATATATCTGGACAGTGCCAAGTTGAAGAAGGCCATGCAAACACTTGAGACAGCAGCAATAAAGGGCAGTTCTTATAGAAACATGGTTTCTGTCTCTTAAAACACTTCACTTGTAAATGTAAGCAAATCTTAAAATCTAAAGCATGTTAGCTAACTCACTTTGAATGAAATTATCCTGACTGCATTTATACTTTAAGCATTTTTGCATGCAAGGAAATCTCATGAAGTTCAGTGGTTTGGGGCTGCAGTCCTAGTGATATGTCTTGAAAGTCTCATTCAGCTCAGTGGTATTTACTTTGAACATACACAGGATTGTGTACTGAGGCTGAAAGCTTATTTACTGGTGAATGGATGATTTCAGTGGACCGCCTTCCAAATACACGAATCAATAGTGGTCCATGACCTGGAGACTAGGGTTTAATTCCACCACTCAGTCACAGAAAAAAACCACTGGGTGGCCTTGTACATGTCACAATCTGAGCCCCAGAAAATTCCATGACAGGTTCACCTTAGGGTTGCCATAATTCAGAAACAAAGGCACACAAGAACAAGTAAGTAGAGGCATGACTTTTACAGTAATGCCAGGGTAGCATCCATATCAAGCCTCTTCATAAAACCATGGAGATGTTTCAAAATCCTAGTCCTTGCTCTTTTCTTGGGGGGGGGCTTAAAAGATAGCAATTATGTAAATTTTTGGTATTTTTAAAGGTTTTGGAGGAGGCAACTGGATAGAAATATCAAGTGGGTTCACAAACAGCTAGCATGGCGTCATACTTGCCGTGTTTAAACAAGCCTGGAAGCTCAGTGCTAATAAATCCCTCCCTGTATATGAGTGATGGTGTCTGGAAAACGTAAGGACCAGCACTCTGAGAACTGAGTTCACTATTTGTGTGTGACGAAGATGGGAACATTTGGGGGTAGAATCATCTCGTTTCCTGGCAGGGTTTTTGTGTCTTGAAGAGCTATGTGATAAGCATAAAAAGAAGTGACACTTTCCTAATGATTGTATGTATAGTGGGAAGGAAAATGTTTGGCTAGTGAAAAACCTTTGTGGCATGAGAGCAAATGCGGTACAGTGGCTAGAGAGTTCAGTTGGGATGTAAACGATCCTGACCGAAGTCCCCACTGAGTCATGAATCTTACTGGGGCCAGTCACGCTCTCACCCTGACAGTTCCCCAAAGGCTGCTGAGGATAAAGTGGGAGGAGAGTTGTGCATGATGCCTTGAGGTCACTGGAGGAAAGTATAACTGCAACTAATAAATCCTGGCATTGTTACCTGTAAGCCACACAAAGCTACAGTAAGTCTTACTTTCAGTGCCTTATTGAGTAAGGCCTCTTAAAACAGTAGCTTCCTGTCTGGCTTACTATTCAGTCTGGAAGCCAAAGGATGTAATAATCTTAAATGTCTGTCTGCGCAGGCAACGTAATGGTGTCTTCCACTTGGCTGAGATTTTGTAGCGCCATCCCCTCCTTTTCCCCCTTTCTTTCTTTTTATAAAGCAAAGAACAAGCTACCACAGCCCTGTTCTTGTAATATCAGGCCCACAATGCAACAGTCCAGCCTCACTCCTCCGCCAGGATGTGGAGAGAACAGGAAACTGGCACAGCTGTTCTCCAAGTCTGTGGCGAAGCAGCAAACAGAGGGATTGGGAGAGGAGGCGACATCTGGTGGCAGAAACGTCACCAGCCACGCGAGCAAGAAAGTCGTTTTCCAAAGACGCAGGGTCTGCCTCCATGGAAGGGGTGGCAGTGCCCTCAGTGCCCTTTCATCGAGTGCCTTCATTGCCCTAGCAAGATAAATTTACATTAAGGTAAAGGACCTTTAGAGAACCAGCATGGTGGAGTGGTTTGACTATGACCCTAGAGTCCAGGGTTCGATTCCCTGCTTGGCCATGGAAGCCTACTGGGTGACTTTGGGCGCCTCCCACACTCTCAACACCAGAAAACCCTGTGATAGGATTGCCACGCATCAGAAACAACTCGAAGGCACACAACAACAAAGGACTTTTGGGGGCCACGTTGGATCATAGGTCAGAATATTTGTCCTTCTTGTTAAGGGGTAGCCCTCTATGTGTTGTCGCACTGCAACTCTTGTCAGCCCCAGCCAGCACTGACAGTGGTGAGGGAGAAGCAATCGTGGAACATCTGGAAGGCCACAGGATGGCTTTTGCTGTTCCAGTCTAATAATTGTCTCCTGTGATGAAGACACAGCAACTTTCCAAGCTCCCAACTAGAAGATGTGCACATCACCTCAGAGAAACATGTTCTACAACTCTCAGCTGCCTCAGCTAGTGATAAGAGATGATGGAAGTTACACTACCAGAGGGTCGCATTCCCTGGGCTTATGCTACATGATTTCTTCTTCCCTTTTTTTAATCTGGAAATGTCAGGGATTGATCACGCTACCTCCCACAAGCAAGCATGCATTCTGTTGCTGAATTGTAGATATCCTCATCTGTCTCGTTTAATATTGTCACCCTTAAGTCTTCTATCCAGATGTGTGTGTATTTTCCATCCTGTCTTTAAAAAAAATATTTAGTTGGTCTTTGATGCAGCCATCCTTCCAATAAAAGCAAGCCTTTCTCTTTTCCACTGCTTGGATGCAAGACAGGCTAGCAACCTCCTATAAATTGTCTTTGAGTTCCATGGAGGAAGTAAGACAGGACAGAAGTTCACTAAGTGAATATAATACAGTGAACCATCCTTCACATTGCCCATCAGAGGCTAGAGCTTATTGGCTGTCATTCTGGCTGTGAATATCATGCCTTATGCCCTTGCTTATCTTAAGGTGTATGTTCTTACAAACATCCTGATACTGAAAGCATTTCTTTATGTCCCACCGGTTTCAGTGAAACTTCTGCACACATTTGTGTGCTCAGGACTTCAGCCAAAACAGATGTTATACTGAGTCTGGCCAGTAGCTTTCTGGAAACCTTGCTACAATCTATCAACACTAGCAGCTTAAGTTTCTAGCTCTCATAAGAAGAAACCTCTGGGCGCTTGCATACATTTTAATTATTATTTATGCAGCACTCTTCATGTACAAGGACCTCTTACAGAATTTGATAAGGAAAAAATACAGTTCCATGCCCCCAATGAAGCTGCCATCAACATTTGGACAGTGTGACAAACAACAGATGAAAGGTATTCAGAGGAAGAGAAGGACAGACAAGGACAAAGAACATGAACAAACCCAGTTAAATATCCGGTAGCCTCTTTTCTCAGTATTGGACGGAAACTCAAGGGTTACACCAAAGTTTTTGACAAGAAATGTCCAGCAAACCTCCAGAGAAAATGCAATCCCTTGCCTCACATTCACACTCCATGCACAATGCCACGCATCTTTCCATGTTACCAGAGTGTAATAAAAGTTACCTTTGGCGTGCAGTACCCAGAGAATTTACAGTGGTAGTCCAACAAAGTCACTTTTCCAGGCTTTGCATTTTCCTCTACATTAGAGAACTGATGCTGCAGGCACAGCAGAAATCTCCAAATTCAGACTATGGAATCAAATTCCCAATCTCAAGCCAAAATGGGTGGGGGAAGGCAACACATTGTCTGTCTCATACCAGTTAGGTGTTAATACAGAGGAGCAGTGCTTGAGGAAAAATGGACCTGTAGTGAGCTAAGCCCCTGTTGCGGGAACAAAAAAAAGGTGGCCTGAAAAAGACAACCATAATCAGTGTTTCAGGCAGGGGTGAAGATGTAGAATTGCAGCTGTGTGCGCTTCACCATTGGTGAGAGCTGCTAGGAGTTGCAATGCAACAACATCTGGTGGGCAGCAGATTCCCACCCCTGCATTTAGGCTGAAATTTTATATAGGAGAAGTCCGATTTTCACAAAAAGTGCCTTGGTGCCAGGCAAGCAGGATCAGGCTGCACATTCGTTTTATCCTATTGGTTAGTGTCACTTACATCGCAGATGGGATCTGAGACCACATGCGCACACAAAAACACCTGTATCTTGTTTCAGAGTCTTAATGTTGTTGTGCTTTTCACTCATTTGTGCAAAGCTCACCCTCTTCCATCTACCAGCTTGCTTTCACTTTCATAAACCCTTAATGCTTGGGAATGTAGAGTGTGAAGGAGGAGGAGCTTGCTCTGTGATGGAATGAAGCACCAATGCTCACCAGCTCTAAAGACCCAAGGCAATTTGTTTCTTTACTTTGCTGCTACATAAAACTTCGTAAATTGTACACCCACCAGTGGGGCCTTGCATTATCAGTCACTCTCTGTACCATCAGGGAGTTTATGACTCAGCTTGTAAACACTGTGTTGCCTTTTATTCCAAGAGGCTCTTAACCTAGTTACAGCCCTTTGTCTTCTGTGTCTGTCTGCGATACAGGCTTCTGCCAGTAACTTGTATCATTCTCTCAGGGAGCCCTTGATCTGAAAAGCAGGGGCTAGAGCAGAGATGGGAACAGGGTAGCCCTCCAGGTGTTGTTAACTATAACTCTTAGCAACCCTTGCCAGCATAGTAGATGTCAAGGCATGCTGGGAGCTGCAATCTGACAACATCAAGAGGGCCACACAATGCCCACCCCAGGTTAGAAGCAGGCTAAAAAACCCTTCTTTTACAGCCTTCCCAAACAGTTCCCTTTTTCAACAAGTACCATCATCCTCCGTCAGCATAACTGGGAGACTAGGTTGCAGTTTTATTAGGTGACAAACTCTTTCCCCATGGCACACTGTGCTCTGTTAAAGACAGCCAGACTACAGTCCTCCCTCTACATTTGTGGGTTTCACTTTTGCAAATTTTATTATTTGCAAGGTGCCCACTTGCCTCCCCCCATTCTCCCCCTCCCGTTCACTGATCTTTTGCCCAGGTGCCGGGAGGGGAAAGATCTTCACTCCCCTGCACTCCCTCGCCCGCCACCCACATGGGCCGGCAGGAAGGTGCAGGGAAGGGATAATGTTCCTCCCCTGCTCTCACTTGCCTGCCACCTGCGCAGGCGTGCTGGCAAAGGAATTATTCACGATTTATTTTTTTTTACATTTGTGGGGGTTCTGTGCCCCTAACCCTCATAAATGTGGACAGCCTACTGTATATTGCATAGTCATAGCATTGTGCTATGTTTTGCAGGATGGATTTTGATACCAAACACAGATTTTTCTCTGCACTGCAACACTGGGGAGCTCCAGGTTTGCAAAAGCTGTGAATTGTATATAACTTTTTCTACAAATGTATCTGATCTAAAAGGCAGTCACAATGTTAACTGTGCTCTACAGCCCATCCACAGGGAATTACTGGGTACTAACTGAACGTACATGTAGAAGGAAACTGTCAAAATAGGTTTTTGTCTTAAATCCAGAGGGACTGTGCTGTGTTTTCCATACCACTTTTGCAGTAGACTACACTGATTTCCATGTAGCTGCCAGTCTGAACTAAAAACCGCACCAACAGAAGTGGTACAAAGGTTTTGTTTAAATCATAAAACAGGACAGGGTGTGTTGGAGGCAGCACTTAGTGTTGACCATATTTTTAAATAATTCTATGAACAAAAACTTAAGTATGCAAAGCTCTTCTTGTCCCATCCACATGCTAGGAAACCTGCAGACACTGAATTTCTGATTTTCAGGCAGGTGGCTAAAAGGTGCAGAAGGCCTACTAAACAATTACTGGTGAGGCCCATCCTCTCAATTATGTGCTATTTTCACTTCCAAACCACTCTTAGGCAACCAGCCAAGGTCAAAGCATTGATTTTCAGGTGGTGAGCCACTACTTCCATTCTATATTCCAAAGCAACCTTCAATCCAGATGTTTTAAACTATGGCCATTTCCACACTATACTGTTATAGTGCTATTATTCCACTTTCAACATCCTATGGAATCCTGGGGTTTGCAGTTTAGGGAGGGGCCTTGCTTAAAGTGGAATAATAGCACTGCAACAGTCTAGTGTGGAAATGGCCTATAATTCCCATTGTCTGCGCCAAGCACGGGCAAACCTGGTCAAAGTGAGTTTAAAAAAACAACACTAAACTGAACCATTTAGCTTTAAGCTCCTCTGCAAAACGGTAACCCATCCTCCATTTCTACTGTACAAGAAATATAAAATGGCTGTCTTTGGGTACTTTAGCAACAGCTAAAAATAAAATGAACAGGAAACATAGACAAAGCAAAGGGCTGTATGTTGCAACTTGCATTAAAGGTAAGTCCTGGAAATATTGATGGCTACTAGTTCAATGGACAGAAAAACAGCTACAGAGAGAGAGCCGAATTAACATCCAGCCTCTGCCACACACCTGGTGTATAACTATGAGCCTTTAGCTTTCAATATATATTATTTCAGAAAAGGGTGGGTGGGCAGGTGGGTTGGGACAAACAATACTCTACTGTAGAGACATGCAAGGGCCTTCTAGTTGTTTTTGGACTCCAACTCCCACCATTCTTGGCCACTGGCTATGCTGGTTGAGGCTGATGGGCACTACAGTCTTTTAGGGCCACAGCTTCCCCATCTCTCTTAATGGAGAAAAATACTGGGATTGCTTAACATTTCTTGCATTTCCTCAGCATTCAAAATGGCACTTTTGCAATTCCACCTGACCAGTACTGTGGGGGTGGGTGGGCCAAGTGTGTCATGGGCACCCATGCTGGCTTGTACTTAGGAAGCAGTGATCATAGGTACACTCTTCTACCCTCTTCTGAGACTTCTCCTAAAGGGCAGTTTGCAGGTGAATATTCTTGTCCCATCATGGTGTGAACATTCAAACTGTTTTTTAAATAAGGAGAGGGAAAGACTGTTTCAAGAAAATCAGCAAACCTGCCTTCTTTGCAGCAATCCCTCAAGTGTAGTTTCTCCTTGTTTCTGTTGCTTTGAAGCAATAGGCAACTTGGCACGCTTCAGATACTCAACTATACTACCCATCATCCCTCACCATTGGCAATGATGGGTAGGGCTGATGGGAGTTGCAGTCCAATACCATCTGGAAGACCACACGTTGTCTACCTCTGCTTTCAACCCTCCCAGTTTCTACTAAACAACAGCTTATTGGCTGTGGCCAGCACAGCAATGTCCAAATCCACTGCTTATCCACTGATTGGAGAGATGAGAGTATGGTACTAGTACGACAATTAAAATCCAACAATTTAAAGCTATTTGGAAAGGATAACATGAGAAAGGAGACAACTCACAAGGAGGGGCAGGGTAAGATACAAAGGGTTCCAACTATTACAAGGTGGACTTTTGCCTAAACACCAGGAAAATTATAGTTTCTTAAGCAGTTAAGAACAATTCAGCAGCAGAATAAGCTGTCTAGAGGGGCTGCTGCATCTTCAGTCTGTTCCTTCCACCACACTGCCACAAGACACGATAGACATATGTTGGGGATGCTTTAGGTATATGATATCCTCCTGCCAGGAGGTGTTAACACTAGATAAGCCATCTATGGCTTTGCCACAGTGCAAAAACAGACAGACAAACAAAACCCAGGCAATGCCTGCATGGAAATTTCACCTGGTTTCTAAAGTGGTACAGGAAATACAGATCCATCCTCTTACAGAACTTCTAGGGTATACCCTAGAAATCCCACTGCAGTTGAACTGTACAGCTTCTGCCTTCTAAAAAGAGGAGTCCTCTTATAAAGCAAAGCTGCCCCTTTTGGTTTTTCCACACTGCCCAGGTGGGCCTTGAGTTGCTGGCGGCAGGAACTTCCTCGTCCCCTGAAACACACACACACACACACAATGGCTTGCCCGGGAACTCCCATGTTGTCAAGCTGCCAGAGCCAAGTTCCAAAGCACTCCTCAGTTCAGCAGTTTAAGCTGCCCAGTCACTTGATTCACCATCTCTTCTTCTCCCATAATGGCCAGGACTGTGTGCGATCCAGCTGGAACCTGAAACAGGAAAGGACATTGCAAAGTTGGGGAAGAGACAACATAAAGGAGAGCTGTAGGAGAGCTGTGGTGGCACCTATTCTGTCTGGGTCAGTGGTTTAACCTTTTCTTTACTGAGGGCCCCTGTAAATATAATTTATTGCCAAGGACCCTCAAGACTTAATTCAAGATTTATAGTTAAATATTCAAATATTTATTTAAAGTTGCTCTTCAGGACTCTTCAAATGAGGGAGCAGTTTGGGTGCGCACACATGCCTGCTGCCGTGTCAGAGATGCAGCAGTAGGGGGCAGGATTTGCAGGTGCCAAAACTGCTCCCTTGTTTGGGCACATGCCTGCCACCATGTCCCTTGGCACATACACCTCATGCTGCCATGTAGAAGAGACAATAAAACAAGGTATCCCATGCAGCAGCAGCAGCAGCGGTGACACCTTTCCAACATGAAAAAATCAGACTATTACTCAGAGCACTTGTTTGCATCTGTGAGGAGCCGGGAGGGAGGGAGGGAGGGAGGGAGGGAGGGAGGGAGGGAGGGAAGGGAGGGTTAGAGAGAAGGAAGGCAGAAAGCCAGCACCCACCAGCTGATTCCCGGCTGTTGGTGATGAATCCAAGTGTCTCCCTTGACCTCTTTCACTCAATGCAGAGTTCCATCTTCAGGAACAAAAACCAAGCTGAGCACACGGGCATACTACCTCCCCTCTTTTTCTCTCCTTTCTGAGAAGTACCAGCCCTTGGCAGGTGTGTGTTGCTGCTGCCAATGTTGGTGTGCAATAGCAGGGCTTTGCAGACCCCAGGTTAAGAACCACTGGTATACGTGATTCTGGAAGTCAGTGTGGTATAGTGGTTTGAATGCTGAACTATGACTCTGGAGACCAAGGTCCAAATCCCCACTCTTGTCATGGAAACCCAATGGATGACCTTGGGCAGGTCACATTCTCTCAGCCTCAGAGGAAGGCAAAGCTACTTTAAACAAATCTTGCCAAATAAGGCAAACCCTATGATAGATTTGCCTTATGGTTACCATATGTCAGAAATGACCTAAAGGCACACAACTACAGCAACAATTTTTCCAGGTTCTGCCTTGGGGTACTGGATTCTGTTTCCGTGTCTACCAGCCAGTACTGTGCGTGACCAAGGTTAAGATGTACCTGATATATATTATTGTTTTTGAGAGCTCCCTAAGCAGAGGAAGTATTCTAAGTAAGTTTTCTCCTTAAATCCAATTGCTAGTCCCAAGTATGGCAGACCTGCTGAGTGGTGAGTCCACACACACATAAATCCCAGAGAGTCAATGGGTCTGCTCTAGGATGGACTAGCAACTGAGACTTGATTTAGAGTCTATAGAGACATTACCCTATACTGGGGAATGTGTGGTCCTCTCTGATGTCCTGGACTTTTGCGTATATGTTATATGCATGCATGTTAGAGGAAGTAAGTTTAAGTATTATGTGTTTATTGCAGATATTAAGGTAAGTGATCTGTTGGGAGAGGGTGAGGGCACTGAGTGTTGGAGATGATTCATAAAAGACTAGTGGGGCAGAGTTAGAGATATATTAAGTTAGGTTAGTTATTGTTAAGAGAATCAGGTAAGGTATTAGAACAGTCAGATTTAGTCGTAATTTAAGTTTGTTCAGGACCTGAGTTTGCAAACCAGAGCTAGAACAAGTGGTTCAATTAGTACAGTCAGGAGTCAATGGATTGAAGAGTAGAATCTGTGAGGTGTGTTTGAGGAAAGCTCATTAGAATAAATTATAAGCATATATGTAATTGTTAACAACTAAATTAAAATACTGTACTGTAATCACAACTGTAAGTAGTTTCATTACCTTCTGTTAAATAAAACATTTTGTTTATACTCATCCTTTTTCCTTTGAGGAGGTCATTACATTGAGAGTGGGTTACTGATTAAGCCTGGAACAGTATGGAGTGGCAGCAGGTGTACAATTGTGGCTGCAATTTTTGGTGGGGGTAGGAAAGGAACCCACACAAAAAAATCACAAGGGTGACTATTAGAAGAGCTAACAATGATAGTTTAAGCTGGATGTTATTCACAGAAGATGGCAGGAGCTTAGATAATTAGAAGTAGGTTATCACAAGTGACAGCAATAGTGGGATACGTAGAGTTTCCTGCACCTGCCACTGCTGTTGGACTACAGCTCCCATCATTCTCAAACCACTGCTCATGCTAGCATGGGGTGATGAGAGTTGGAATCAAACAACATCTAGAAAGCAAAAAGTTTCCACCTCTGCCGCAGTTCTTACTGAAATATTCTTGCAAAAATATGAACAACAGCTTCCTGTTCATTTCTTCTCTATGCTCCAGTGATGGGTGCTATTGAAGATTAGAGAGTCTTGAGTGATGGAGAAGGGGGAAATACTGAAGTCAGGAAGAGTGTTCTCAGAATTATCTCCTTAAACATTTGTCAATGGAAGCCATGTCAATAATGTCTTAAAGATTGAACTCTAAAAATCAAAATTTAAAATATGTTTTTAAAAGAGCATTTGCAAAAACTGGTGAAATTTAAAAAAAATGTTTCCATTTGTGGCTTTCCATTTGTAGAGATACTATCTACAAGGCGGTAGCTGCTTAGCTACTTGCAGTCTTTGGTATCTGACATCAACTGACAGAACCCTTTCTGTAAGGTAAAAGTGGAAAAGCATTTTTGAAGCTTTGGTTAACAGCATGAATAAATGGTTAGAGTCACAAGAGGTAAACATAATCCCAGAATGCTTTCCTTCTTATTTCTGTATTTTTCCTCATAACGATAAACATGAGCGTATATACTACATTTTACTTGTTCATACTCACTGAGCAATTCAGTACTATCATCAGTACTGAATTCTTGCAGAAAGCAAGAACTAGGTATATTTCCTGAGTCCAGGTTGATACCCTAGGGAAGAATAATCTGGCTAAATTATCTGGCTAATTTACCTGGGTTCTCCCTGCGTCTTGTACAAGGTACGTTGGCAGTTCCAGGCTCAGGGCTAAGGCATGCAGCTCCAGCAATTGGTCAGTATTGGATCCCTGAAGTACAACTTTCTTGGCACTGAGAAGGACAAAGCAAGCTTGCATGTAAGATCAGCTCCCAATGAAACACTAGAGTTCTGCCAAGGGAGACCCCTGGAAGCAAGAGTGGGGTTCCTGTGACTTCAGCTCCCAACAGTCCTAATCAGAGGAGCCAAGGGTCAGGTGTGATGGGAAGTGTACTGGTACAACACTGATTCAAAATAAAGCCACAGATTCTCTTTGCCTATTTTGGGACCTGAAGTCTGTTTCTCAAGCTACCAAAGGTAACCCCTTCTAAACACATGGGGCACACCAGCATAGGTTCAGATCCTTGCTAGGCTCTGACAGATGGAAAGTCTCTTGTTGTGGATGGAACCAAGATCCAGAAAAGGATCTCACCAGCAGAAGCAGTTTGTGCAGATTCCCCACTTCTCCTCAAGCTATTCCCCTGCCTCAACTTTCCCAGAGATTCCCTAGCCTTCCATAACTGATTTCTTGGCAGGGCAAGGGGAAAATCAGTGAAAGTCATTCCCACCTCTCTCTACTGGCAGAAGCATCCAGTGAACAGATCTCCAGGTGGGAACCACTTAATGAGCTCCATGGGAGAAAAGTCAGGATGCTGGCCATAGGGTTTAGCATGACAGTAGGGAATCACGAGCCCTTGACCCAATTCCCATGCCTCCAGGTCCTCCTAGAATTCCCTTTATAGCCAAACTTCTTCATGACACCAGCTTTTGTGGATTCTTCTAAGTGGTTGAAATGCCTCCTTTTAAAGCAGGTAAGAGTTTTAAGGCAAAATTTGCTGAAAGTTTTGGTCCCACCATTTTGTTTTTGGCTCTGCCATCACTAGAATGCAAACCTCAAGAATTTCACTGAAACCAAATTTCACTTTCAGGCTGAAAGCAGGTTTCCCACTTGTGAATAAGAAGGTACTTTTCTGTGTTCTTGAAGGAGGAGCCTGGGCTTATGCGCATGGTGCTAAATCCACTGTTGCAGAGGCAATCATGATAGATGTTTCTTCCATTCCTACTAGCTTTCTGTGTAATCTAAAAGCTGGCTCTGGGGGGTACATGGGGAGGGGCTGTGGTAGGGAGGATTTAAACCTCCTCCTAGTGCATTTGGATGTTTATGTTCTACTAGTGGAAGTCCTCCACTGGATCCCACTCCAGATACCTTGCTGTGTGATGCTGGTGCTTAAAAAGCTGAAATACATTCCGATTTCTGCTTTTGCAGGACTATTTTTTTTCCTCCAGCTACTGTGGAATGATTCATAGCTATGGAAGTCTGGCTGCCCCAGAACTGCCTGTGCAACCAAAGATAATCAGTCCAAAACAAGAGTCAAATGTTATTTGCATATTTGGTTACATGCCAATACCGCTCTCCAGGATGAAGTCACACAGGGTTGGTGCTGCAGTGCAGATAGGTTCATAAGGCACACAGCTGGCTGAGGAAAGAATATCAGAGACACTAAGCCATGCTCTCGGTGGGCTGCAAGTGGAAGCTAGAATGGCTATCTAGGCTTCCAGAACAAGAAGCTGAAGCAACCTTACCCAATCAGTTATCCTGTAGGTCAGGACTTTCCAAATGGTGTGTGTCACCTGAAGTGTGCAGGTGTGTCGCCTACAATCTTGGAAATGTATGTTATTATTTATAAATCATATATTTTTAAAAATATATGAAAGGTTTTCGTGAGATATATTGTGTCCCCTACATTTTGTTATTACAATTTATGTATATGTCTGTGTCTCTTATAAGGGATTAGTTTAACCTCCAGTTTGCTAGTAAAACTGAGATTACTGTGTTGCGAAATGATGCATGTCTAAAAAGTGTGTCGCCAACACGAAAAGTTTTGGAAAGCTCTGCTGTAGGTGTTTCAAACTTCAGCTCTCACCACCCGCTGCCAGCAGGACTGATGGTCAGGGAGGCTGGGTGCTGAGGTCTAAAATATCTGGAGGGCAACAGGCTGGGAGAGGCTATGCTAAAATGAAAGAAAAATTCTCCTCCTGAAAAAAGACTTCTCCTTCTTTGTCATGACTACTTTTTCCTTCTATTTTTTTTTAAACCTGTGTTCTAAAATTCCATTTTCAGCCAACAGCACATTACTATCATGGTTTGCTTAACTGTAGTTAACATGGTAACCTTTTGCATGTTTTCACTTGTATCTATTCATTTCTGTTTTAAGTTCAGCCGTGAATCATCTTGGGTCCCAGTTCTGGGAGAAACACATTATAAAAATCAAGTAAATAAAATGTCCAGCAAGTTCTGTTGGAAATCTACAGAGAACCTAAGCTGGTAGACATAATGACTACATATACAAGGAAGAGGGAATTTTGGAATGTTTTTCTTGTTCTCTTGTTGGAATGTGACAAGACATGTGGAAGCATGGCACCAAACCATGCTCACCCAGCAGCTTAACAAGTTTCCAGATTCATTCCCACATTGTAGCCCACTGTGAGTTTCTAGCTTTCTTACCCATGTTCATCCCACTGGTTGATTATGTCCCTCTGACTAGGCTTCTCTTGCATCAACTGGAACAAGCCAATGGCTGCGTGTCCCACCTGAGCAGCAATCTGCAATGAGAAACATCAGGAAAATGAAACAGACAGCCTGCAGGAAAGCTGACACAATCATGAATTTGTTAGAGCTTAAGATGCCATAAGACTCTTTGCTGTTTCTCCTGCCAAAATGGGTGAGAGCCAGTGAGATGTAGTACTTCAGAATGTTGGACTAGGATCTGGAAGCTTCAGATCCAGGTCCAAATTGAACCATTAAGTTTATTGAGTGACCTTTGGGCCAATCACTCTCTCTCAGCCTAATGGACCCCATAGGGTTGTTGGTGTTATTGTGAAGATGACAGCAGGGGAAGAGCCACATGATGCCACCTTGTGCTCACTGGAGGAAAGCGCCGGGATTCTTTTGATTCACACGGATGGAACTGTCTTCTCGGTTCCTTCTCAGAAAAGCTGGGTGGAAAATATAACTGACTACACATGAGCTGGGTGGAAAATACATTTTCCCAGCAATAACATATTACTGCTGAGCTTTCCCTGTTGAAATGCAAAGTGTCTGGGGATAGCTTGGTCTTGAATGGCCAGTTATGAGCCACTAGGGCCAGAATTCAGTAGGGGACTTAGATCTTTGTAAATGATCTTATCTCTGTGGGAAATAGAATTGAGCAGTTTCACAATATCCATATTTAGCAGGAGGCTGCCATGATGTTCTTACTAGGAGGGTTCCTCAGTGGCTCTGCTACGCACTAAGAGTGCATAAAAGTAAGTAACGTAGACTACGACAGAACTGTAGCCTAACTTTACCTGCTCCTGGTAGAGAAGAAAATTAGATAAACTGGTGTGTTGATATGGTTCTCAGCTGTGGAATCATAGCGCTATAACACTCTAGTGCAGAAATGGCCCAGATTATGCAAAAGAATAACACAGCTAACCTATGAAATTTTTTTTACCATTTTTTACCATTTTTTTTATTGTACTGCTTTGCTCAGAAAAACGACATACATCAGCAGAAGTGTTGCTACAGAAGGAAGATGCCCCATGGCACAGCCACCTTGCCACTGGCTGGAAGAAGAGCTCAGAAAAGTTACTGTTTGGGAGAACAATAAACAGAATCTGCCAATCAGGATGGCCACATGTAGTCCAAGGATGTATTTTGGCAAGCAGCTTGAAAGTACAAAGAAATGAAGCTTGCGTGTTTAGATCAATAATGCTAGGAGAAGTTATTTTAGCAACAGCCACGTCAGTATAGTTTCTGTGCTTCAGTCCACATATGGCTTTCTTGCTTTCACTTTCCTTTAGCCTTGGACAAGTCCCTGAACTATATAAGCTGGGATTAGTGGCCATAATTTTGCACTGCAGCTCCCATAATCCCTTACCTATAATTAGGGCTCATGGGAGTTGCTGGCCAAAAACATCTTGAAGCCCACAGTTGCTGACTCATGGTAGGCATTATAAAGCAAGTGAAGCCACTCAGAAAGAGCTACTACCCCAGGATAACAGAAAATGAAAATTTTACCTTTCCAGCACCCATGGAAAGGTCCATATTCACCACAAAGACCATTTTATAATAACCGCTCCCTTGTACATCATCTTCCTCCTGAAAAGAGAGTTTGATAGTAAGTCACTTCCCTCACTGTAGCACAATCACATACCTAGATTGTAAGAATTCGTATGGTGTTGGGGTTATTGCATCTAGGACCAGGGACTTATTGGATGACCTGGGGGCAGTCACCGACTCTCAGCCTAAGTTACTAAGTTATTATGAAGATGAGTTGTGGGTGCAGGGAGGGGAACATTTACAGCACCTTGAGTTCCTTGGAGGAAAGGCAGAAGATACATGAAAGTGTCCATCAGACAGATGGGCACTGTAGGAAGGACGCACGCTCTTTTTTGTGCTGGCCCCATTCTTCAGCAGAAAGTAAGTCTGGCCAGTTCTCTTTCTCACTGTTTTTAAAATGAGCCTTAAATACCAGGATGTTTCATTCCCTTTTTCCCCCTGAATATGAATTCTGGTCAGAATTTTATAAGCTGTAGTTTTTCTTGTTTTCTATTTTTAATTTTTTTTTACTGTATATATATTGGAAAGGAAATTATATGATACTGGCTTCGTTTCCACTTCTATTGTTTTGTGTTTTTAATTTTTGTAACCCATTCCAAGAAGGTGGGAGTAGATGAAAGGTGTAGTAAAAAGGCTTATGTAAAGAAATAAAGTAAAATAAAGAAAGGAGAAAGAAATAAAATCAATGAATAAGCAGTGAAAATTTACTGCATTTATGAAGCCATGGCCCATTTTGCTTAGGAACATATGAAGTGCCCTTATTCAAAATTAGACTACTGGTTTGACTGCTACACTGACTGGCAGCATCTCTACAGTATTTTAGATTAAATTCCTTCCCAACACGAGGTGGTGGAGCTACAGACTGAACCCATACCCTCTTGTCTCCAAGGAAGCTTAAAAAATAGATTGATTCTTTAATATCAATGACAATCAAGCTTGGAATTCTACCTTACCATGAAAAGGAAGTTAAGGTAACCTCTAAGATTAATCTGATATGATCTGCTTTATCAGCAAAACAGATAGAACAATTCAAGGACTACTCAACTGAAACTATATTATTATTTACACACCACAGGCCCTCAGCAGGTAGATTTGCTCATCTGTGCTGCAATCTTTCTCCTGTCATCTGCAACCATACAGTTCCCCTGAAGCTGGAGGTACCATGTGATTATTCGAAACTTGCTAATCAGGTCTCACTAGAGCCAAGGACAAGCATTTCTCACCACTGAGACAAGGGACAGATGATTCTCAAGGAGTTCTCAGCAGCAAAGGCCAGGGATGGAGAAAAGATCTTAGCATCCTCTGATTGTGTTGTTTTCAGTATCAGAGCACATACATCTTCCCTGCTTTCCCCATGTCAGGATAAGACAATTACTTCAGTTAGGACAACAGTTAGCTTAGATTCTTGGCAGGAACTCTTAAAAGTAGCCTTAAGGAATCCAATTAAATCTACATCAGAATGTATGTGCAAGAGAAATAGTTATTGTACGACCCTAAAATACACATATTGCTGCCCTGAGGCCCCTTGAAGAAAGCCCTAAATTCAGACTTTCCAAAGTCAACAATAATAACATATATTTCATGCCACTTGTCAATAACATCCAGGAAGAAAAGACATTTCCCTTTGGGGCAAATGAGACTTTTGTCTCATACAAATAACACAGGACAGCCAGATTTCTTTCTTACTCTCAGGAAAAGTAAAATTCAGCCATTCACTTGTACCTTAGAGTTTGTAAAAAAATAATTTTTAGATAAGCATTTGTCACAATCCTCTTGCTAGCCTGGCTGCTCACCCCCAAAGTAAATTTTCTATGCTGTGCCATGTCTCTCTTATTTTTGCCTCTTTGACAATCTCTGATGCCACTGACCATGAATTTGAAAGCCTGTTAAAACATACCAAAAAAAAATCTTAGCAACTGATCTTGTGTCCTCTAGACAGCTCCCATCATCCCCCCTCTGTCAGTCAACCACTTTACTTAAATCCTGCCTTCTCCCCACAAATGGGACTGAAGGAGGTCCTCTATGGTGATATTGGCTTGGACTGATGGAATCTGACAACTGGAAGACCACAAGTTGCCCACCCCAGAACTCAGCAAATACGGATCAGCACTGGATAAGTTTTTGGTGGCTTGCTGAGACTCAGGACTGGGTATGTGTTTGGTGCTCTTCTTTTGCTGGCAGGAAGAGACTATTCTACTTAGGCATTTAATGACTCTTTGGCTGTACAAAATTTTTATATGAAGTGGTGCTGTATTTTTATCTTTATTGGTTTTAAATTATTTTATACTTTTAAAAATTAGTGGTGTTTCAATATGGCAACATACTTAATTGTGCTCATCAGGTCTTTACCTTTAATTTGTTTTAGCCATGCTATAAGCTGCCTTGGGTTCTACACTGGGAGAAAGGTGGGACATAATGTAAATTAAATAACTATGATTATGCCCCACATAAATTTTGGACTATTATTCCCACAACCCTTTAGCATTCGTTGTCTGAGTTTTCAGGAATTCAGCACCCTATCTGGAAAGCTAAAAGATCTCCATCCTGATGGAACACTTGGGGCCTTACTGCACTACACTATTATAGTGTTATTATTCCACTTTCAACATCCTGTGGAATTCCTGGGTTTGTAATTTACTGAGGCCTAAGAGCTCTCTGGCTGAGAATTCTAAATGCCCCTCCCTAAACCGCAAACCCCAGGATTCCACCGGATATTGAAAGTGGAATAATAGCACTATAACAATATAGTGTGGAAAGGCCCTTGGATTTACTACAATAAGAACACATTTTTTTTAATGGAATGGAGAATAAATAGAACATTTTAGCTGAATATTTTATACATTTCGGCACATTTTTCTATACTGTTTCCAGTTAGGTATTCATTCAAAATCCTCTGCAAAGACAGAACCAGGATTCTTCTTTTAAAGCCACACCTCTGAAATGGGCAGTGATGTCTAGTAGCTAGTTTCTAATGAGTTGCAACTGCTTGCGCTTAACATCAGCCTGCAAAGCGACTTCATCAAACATGGGTGCTTTGCTCCCCAGTTCCCGAACATGCCGGGGCGAAGGCCTGCCCTACTGACACGCTCAAAAACACGCTCAGTGCCCGGAGGCCTTGCAGAGACAATGGCCGTTTCCGCACTAGACCATTATAGCGCTATTACTCCACTTTAAACATCCTATGGAATCCTGGGGTTTGCAAACCCCAGGATTCCAGAGGATGTTGAAAGTGGAACCATCGCGCTATAACAGGCTCGTGCGGAAATGGCCGAGGTTTTGGAAGGCGGAAGCCACGAGGAGGAGAGAAGAGGCCAGAAACAGACGCGGAAAGGAAGGGAGCTGAAAAATCCGCAAGGTACCTGGGAATCGAGGCCGCTGCTGAAGTAAAGCTGCGCCGCCGCCTCGGCAGAGCGGCCTCCGGTAAGCGCCAGGGCCTGTCGGGGGAGAGATGACCCGCAAAGAATGAGCACCAGCCGCGGAGACCACCCCGGTCCCCGCGCCCCGCCCCGCCCGGCCCCCCACCCGCCCGCCGGGCCAGCGCGCTCTACCCACCCGCCGCGCCGCCGCCTCCGGGATGCCCAGCTCCAGCAGCGGCGCCACCAGGGACTCGTCCACGCCCGAGTCCGAGTCAAGAGGCGGCTGCGACTCCATTCTTTCCAGCTGCCGGCGCTCTGCCTGCCGATTGGCTTCTCCTACCCTCTCCTGACCCAATCAGAACGGCCTCGCCGAACCGTCATCGCTCTGTGACCAATCACTCTGGCCAACATCGGAGGGCGGGTGTAACCAGGATGGGCGCCCGACGTCGCCCCGCGTTGCGCCTTCTGTCTGGTTCCACGTCCTTCCCTCCCGGAGTCATTCATTTGGCGGCGCGTCCCTCAGTCCCGCCTTTACGGGTGGTTTTCTCACCCGGGGAAGCCCTGCCGAGCCAATGATGGCGAGAAGGAGCGGGGAGAGTTTCCTGCGGTGCAGACATGTTAAATCTTGGTCAGCTGCAACAGTGCTTGAAAGCCGGCCTGGTGCATCAGTTTGAGCCTTTCCGCACTACACTGGTATACTGCTATGATCCCACTTTCAACATCCTCTGGAATCCTGGGCTTTGCAGTTTAGGGAGCGGCCTTGGAATTCCCAGCCAGAGAGCTCTTTGGCCTCAGTAAACTACAGAGTTCTACAGGATGTTGAAAGTGGAATGATAGCGCTATAACAGCGTAGTGCGGAAAGGCCCGTAGGACTGGACTACGGTTCGACTCCTCTCTCAGCCCCAGAAACCCCTGTGATAGGGCCACCATCAGTCAGAAACGATCTGAAGGCGCCCAACAACAACGAGAGAAAAGCGCACGGTCACCGCTGCCTGGTCCAGGTGGCCTCCAAACACTGTGGTCCAGGGTCCCAGAGATGGTAGTGGCCCCCGGCACACCAGGGGTGGGGAGGAATGGCAGGTCCCCCGCATCGGATGGCTTGAAAGGCACAGAGGCGCGCGTTTGAATTAAAAATGCTATGCTTTTTGTGGCACTTTAACAAGGGGCGCGTAGGAACACGGGGAGGGTCGGCTGCGGGTTGTTCTGCCGCCTGAGGTTGAGGGGAAATTGCTGCCGTGCCCTCTCGCCCTCCCCCTGCCTCTCCCCGACAACCTGCCTGTTCAAAGCAGCTGGAGGGGAGGCAAGCTGTGCAGAGGACAGGAGGACCAACACAGCTCAGGGAAGTTACTTTATTTTTAAACTAACGCGCGCCCTCCCGTGGTTTAAAAAATGTCCTGTCCTCCTTACCCGATGTCAGTAACGGTAGCGAGTAAGTCGCGTTCCTTGTGCTGCTGATTTCTTTTTCATAGCATCGCAGGCCCTTTCCGCCCTGGGCAGTTATAGTGCTACTATTCCACTTTCAACCTCCTGTGGGATTCTGGGGTTTGTAGTTTCCTGAGGCCAAAGAGCTCCCTGGCTGAGAATTCTAAGGGCCCCTCCCTAAACTGCCAACCCCAGGAGTCCACGGGATGTCCAAAGTGGAATCGTAGCACTATCACAGTGCAGTGCGGGAATGGCCACAGAGTTGGAAGGGGTTCTGTGGGCCGTCAGGTCCAACCCCCTGCTCAATGCAGGATCTCCAGCTGAAGCACCCTCAGCAAGTAGGTGTCCAGCCTCCTTTTGACCACATTCGAAGAAGGAGACCCCCGCTAACTCTCTAGGCAATTGTGTCCATAGCCAGACAGCTCTTAAGGTCAAGCAGTTCCTTTTGATGTTCACTTGAAATCTACTCTCCTGTAACTGAAAATTATTAGACCTGGTCCTACCACCTGGGGGAGCAGAGAACAGGCCTCCCCCTCCTCTCTGTGACAGTCCTTGGCACAGTAGCATCACCCCTCAGTCTTCTCTTCACCAATCTGATCATGCCCAGCTCCCTCAGCCTTTCCTCATGGGTTTTGTTCTCCATACCCCTTGTCATCTTTAGTGCCCTTCACTGAACTTGATACAACTTGTCTATATCCTTCTTAAAATGTGTTCCTTTTAATTAACTAACGTGTGTGTGAGAGAGGGAGCCCAGTGATGTGGCCAACCTCAGTGGCAGGGCGGCCCCAGCAACAGGTTGCCAGGTAACCCAAATGGCTCTATATGAGAGCAATCCAGCCCATTAGTGAGAGAGAGGGGCTGAGGTTGGACAGGAGAAGGTCTATATATGAGACACAGTGATTTAGATTTTTCAGATTCCTTCAATGATATTCCCAGAGAGCTATAGGACAGAGCCTTCAGTCAGCCAGGAGGGATGTCTGAATAACAATGGTTGTCTTCTCTAGAGAGAGACAGAAGAGAAACCAAACCATTTTTGAGTTGGGTCAGAAGGTGTGACCTTGATTTCAGAATTAGGCCTTTGAGCAAAAGAGAAACCAAGAGCCACTGTGTGTATGAAAGTTTTGTATCTGTATACTGGATTAAGCTAATAGAAACTGGATAAACACCTTTGTGAGGTTCCGTGCTGCTTGGATATACTTCTAACATCCAATACCTTTCTCTGTTCATTATTTTAATAAAGATTACATTATTTTTTTCTAAATTCTGACTCAGTAGAGTACTTTAAATTAGTTCTAACTAATTAGTAACATGCTACCACAGATCAGTAACCATTCTGAACAACAACTGAGAGGCTTTATCCTTTATACACTAAGGTGGTGGTTTTACAGGGGAAAGAAAGGTTGTATAAGGGGACAAGGTGCTTTAACAGACAGGGAGAAAAGGCTATTCCAGCCTGTAAGAAGGAAAGCAGGCCTGGCCTCCACAGTGTGTAACTACACAGTGTAACTTGTAACTCACTACTTCACATCTCTTTGGTCAAGAAAGTTTCTGTCAAGGACAAGCACTCCAATTACGAGTTTAATTCCCTGAGAAGCTTGCAGCACTTCGCTAAAAGGGTGGGCAGATCCACAGTAGGCTTGTGTGATAATGGGGCTTCCCATTATCTAGGCTTATCAAAGGGAGATACTTCTCTCTTCAGGTAAACCAAGGGTTAATGAGATGTTAGGATTACATCAAGGGTCACAGGGTGAGAGTTGACCAACCAGAAGGAAAGGGTCAGCATCACAGGTCGCAAGGTGAGAATTGACCAACCAAAAGGAAAGAGGCGGGCATCTTGGAGAGGCTTCCAGATCCTTCCAAGGAAGAAAATATAAAACTTCTGAGAGGCCATGTGGCCAGAGAGAGAGGGGCCAGTGGAGCTGGCAGCATGCCCTGTCTCCTGGACCCCCCCTCTCTTCTCCTTTAGACCATCTACGCCTATAACCTAATTGTGAGTAACTAGAAATAAGTAGTTAGTCGCGTTAGGGATGTTGTTATTTTGGGAATTGGCTGATCTTAAGAATGTATCTGTGCTGTTACATCTGTTTTGTAAATTCTTGTAACCAAGTGTACCTGGGAGAAGGGGAGTCTCTCAAGTGTGATATTATTTGCATGCCTTGATTAAAACACTTTTATAAACCTCCGTTTCTCTCCATTTCCACGCCAGGGTTGGCACACGCTACATAGGACCTCTCACTCAGGGGAGGGGGGAGGGGGAGGGGGAGGGGGAAGTTCCTTATGCTTAGAGATTGGGCAGGGTCCCTCCTGTCCTGTCCAAATGATTCTTAATTCGGGGGGGGGGGTGGCAGCATACCTGATAGAGCTGGGAGATTGCCAGTCGTTCCATGCGTGGAAGTCAGCTTTGGAAGGCTGGCAAGAACCCTAGTAAAACACTGGGAGGGAATTTCCAGTCTTGCAAGGCTGGAAGTCAGCTTAAGAGACTGGAAATAAACCTACAGTGTCACAGCTTGCCACTCGGTTGTCTATCTGTACACAGCTTCATGTTAACTAATTATAATAGGACACAAGTCAGTATAAGGCTGCTCTTTAGGTTGCCCAGACTCAGGATGTAAGCCAAGAGATGCCAAAGTTCAAGGCCTAGAACCTGGTTTTAATACAACAGCTAAGTTCTGGAAGTAACCACAATGATGAGCATGATCAGAGCACCTTTACCTCTTCGTTTAAGTACTTACAATCTAAACCAACACCACTTGGAAGCTGGGATTCTGTGTGGGAAGACAGGACTTCAAAGGAGCATTGAAACTTGTTGAAGCTTATTTTAGAATTTAAACACTAGGTGTGTATTTTTCTAATCTCACAGCAGCACATTGGGTTGAAAGCTGCTTCAGCACGGAGTTATTTCCTTAGTTTATTGTTGTTACATGTTTTCAAGTTGACTCTAACTTATGGCAGCTCTATCATATGGTCTTTTTGGCAAGATTTCTTCAGAGGAAGTTTGTACTGCCTTCCTGCAAGGATGAATAAACGTGACTTATCCCTGTTCCCCTAGTGGGTTTCTGTGTCTGAGCAAGGATTTGAACCCTTGACTCCCGGAGTCCTCATCCAACCATGAAACTAGTTGTATTTTTATCCTGCTTTGCTTTGAATGAACCCAAGACTGTGTACATGGCTTTCCTTCTCTGAGTTTCATGGCAGAGTGGGGACTGGAACTGGATTTCCCATGTCCCAGTGGAACACCCTAGCCACTACTCTTGAGCCTCATTAGCAATCATTGCTCTACAACAGATGTGGGCAGTTCCAGCCCTCCAGATGCTTCTGGACTACAACGCATAATCTTTCACTATTCTCCATATTGGCCAGGGCTGATGGTATCTATAGGGCAAAACATTTCAAAGGCCACAGTGAATCCACCCCTGGTCTGAAAGACCCTACTCTTTAGTGTTCAAAGATCAACAGAGGATGAAGAGAAGAACAGGTAGTGCTGTGGGAAGATATGGTGAAATAGTATTGGGGATGGGGTGGGGAGCTGTACTGTTAGTCTTGGCTAGAGCAGACCCACTAAATCAATGGGATTTATTTCTGTATTGACTCACTTTTCAACAATTGATTGTGTGGGTTTATTCTAGTCAGGGCTAAACAACACGACTGAAGCCATAAGAAATTACTGGGCACAGATAAAAAGCAGAAACAGCAGCAAGGACATCAATTCACCACAGAGAGATTTTTGCACAAAACTCTTCTTTAAAAATTTGGGACAATTTTGCAAAAAATTAAAAGCATAGAACAAGAGTTGCATTAGTACCAATACAATACCTTTGTTGCAATCTATTACAACTTATTTTAATCCAGCTATCATTTTATTTTTATGGCTGCATCATGTTCTTTGCTTATTTCCTATACATCTTGCTTGTGTACAAACATACTCCTCTAAAATAGTGGGCCTCTGGCTCACTCTTTTAAAAAGATCAATAGCATTTTATGTCTCGCTACACCAGTCTTCCATGACCTGTACCCTTCTAGTTGTTTTGGGCTTCAGTTCCTACCTGCCCAGCTAGCATGTTCAAAATTGCTGAGTCCTGGAAGTTTTAGGCCAAAATAACTGGAAGGCACCAAGTCAGGAAAGCCTACAAAGCAGTAGGCAACTATGGTCCTCCAGAAGTGTTTGCTCTGTGCTTCCCTTCTATCCTAACCAGTGGAGGCAATGCTGAGTGGTTATGAAAAATGCAGCCCCAAAACAGCTGGAGGGCCACAGTTGTCAGTTCTAAGCTGTCCATGAGCGAGCGCACCTTAAGACACCTCTGTGAAATTGTAAGAAAGTCATTGGGTCAGCAAAGAAAAGAAGACGGTGACTAGAATCCTGTTAGTAGCATACAGAGGCATAAGTTAATCTTACTCTTGTAAATGTCTGTTTTTGGTTACCGTGGAGGTTGGCATTCTCTTCCTGCCACTGTAGTGACCAAAGTCGCCCCCGCTGCCCTGTCAATCTTGCGTAGCTACTGAAAGTCTCACCCCACTGCCATTCTGTGGCCAGTGGGGAATAGGGAGGACTGAAGAAGTATCTGGCTAAGTCCCTGTAGCCAGATGCAAAGCAATGGCATTAGTAGATGATGTATTAGCCTAGTATCTGGCTACGGGGACATAGCCAGATGCTTCTGTGAATGTCCCTCCTAGCTCTCCACAGAATGGCCACAGGGGTTTCAGCTTCTGTATGGTATATCTCGGGCTACTACACTACTTTGGGCCATGCAGGATTGCAGCCAAAGGTTATCTTTGGGATGATATGTTAAAGAACAGGTGGATGGGTGCACAAAAATATACAAAAATGATTTTGAATGGAGCATGAAGAAATGGGTGAGATGAAACACTTGTCCAGACACCCGTAAAAGACATCATAGTAAGATTAGCATCTGTTTTATGAGATATAAATTTTCACATTAAGAATGGTAGAACTGCATCACTAGTCAGGTCAGGACCTGGGATGAGGTACAAAGTGTACAATACTGGTTGAACTTCTGGTACAAATCATGCTAAACCAGGTGGAGAAATACTGGCTATGACATTAATTACATGAATACAATTAATTGTACATTGTTATTTCTAACAGAGGCGATCTCCGCAGATCATAGAAAAATTACTTTGTGGAGGTTACAACTCCCAGAATCTCCAGTGGCTGTGCTGGCTGGGGGATTCTTGGGGTGTTAGTCCCAAGAAACAATTTTTCCAACAGGCAGTCAGCAGAAGGTAGCTTGGGATTACTGCTGAAAGATCTCTGAAAGGATTCCAGTAGGTAGGCATTTTTTTCCTAACTCTCAGTTGTTTGACAACAGCATCAATAAAACAAAGTCCCCCTCCAAAAAAAAAATGAAATGAATTGAAAATCTCTGGTGTAATAAAAAGTGGGCGTGCAGAAGAGCAATTCCTTTCAGCTGCTCAAAACAGATTTCTGGAGCCCCAGTTGTTTAATGCTAAGCATATGTCTTTTGTCCCAGGCTCTAGTTGGTGGGTTTGGTTTTAACAAAAAGCTATAGAAGTAGATCCTGCACACCTGTTGTTTACCTATTCTCAGATAAATAGCAGCCATGAAGACATCTGAAAAGCCCTATACAGCAAGGACAGACAACTGGTCCTCCAAACTCCCATTAACTGTAACCAGTAAAATGGTGAGGGAACATGGGAGTTGTAGTCTGAAAAAAATTCTGGAAGACCTAGTTGTCCACCCCTATGCTACAAGAGAGTTTAACTCTTTCTTCTCAAACTATGGTCTCAACAAAAACTGTCTCACCAAAACTATTTGCACTTCAAGAGCATTTCCCCTTGGTATGAATGGCACCTTCCCTTTAAATGCTAAAAAGCAGCTCAGGAAGAGTGATTTTGTCAAGGAGAGAAAGACAAGCATACACACAGAGGCCTACTCTAGCTTCTTTACCAGCTGTAAGACTGACATAACAGAAAATGCTTGCTAATTGAATTCATGGAATTAAAGTCAGGTCTAGCTTGGCCCTAAGAAACTTCTGTCCCAAGTATGTCCCATTTCTAAACTGCAAGCCAGCACCGGCAGAGAGCAGGAGAAGTGGACGAAGCTGGTTATGAGGTATTGAGCCAGGGATGTTGGAGGCATTTCTCAGCTGTTGCTCTTCTTTCTGGGGCATAGTCCAGCATCGAGAGGAGAAAATTGGTAAATGGAGCTGCTTGATGCTTTGGCCAGTTGTATTTATCAGCGAGGATATGATAAAGGTCATAGGAGGAGATCCAGGACATTCGCAGGAGAGCACCTGCCAAACACAAAGGAAAGAACAGCTGCAACATGAGCTAGAAACCTCTTACATTCCTCCTGATTACAAGGCTTTGCAAGGCTTCCAGGTTCATATTGGGCAAATGTAAAATGTAATATTGGACCTGGGCCTTGAATGTAGTATGAAGAGTGTATCATGCAACTCTTTGTTCTTCCAAATACCAGGGGCTGCAAAAGGGAAACGTGAGCATTGTCTCCAGTCCCTACCACCATGTTCTTACTTTGTCTCCTGAAGAAAGTTGATGCCTGTTTCCAAAACGAGGCAATCTTGGGTGGGATTCTGCCGAGAAGTTCAATTATTCGAGCTACATGATCTAAAATGGATAGAAACCAAAGGTTAGATGTTTGATTGCAAAGCCTTCTCCCAGAAAATGGTGTTACAGAAGACAAGGCATATTCTCTCCTACCCTCATCTCTAGAGAAATACTGCCCAGCTTGGGGTTCAAAGAGACGCTCTCCAGTTGCCAGTTCAAAAGCCTACAACATGAAATAGTTCTCTCAAGTCATTCAGCTACAGGCCAGTTCAGATATTATATCTAGCGCAGTACATTAAGAAATACACATGATATCCTTGAACCTCTACTTCTCCCATAGTGTGTGACAGAGGTTTCCAAATGTTCACTTGCAAGGAGATCTGCATCCTAAAGAGATTGTGTGAATTTCAAAAATCTTATGGCCTGAAAAGTGGAGGACAGAAAGCAAGAGGCCCCCCTATTTCTGCAAGACCAGCTTTTGCTGAAGATGTTGAAACTGGCCCTCTCTGACCATATAGCAAAGGTCTGAATTGCTAGGGTTGATTTACACTTTGCATTGATAATCTGAAGAACTGTGGTTTAAATCTATGTCAATGCCCACTTCTCAAAGGCTGGAGGCATGTTAATTAACTGTATGAGTTCTTGTTTAAGGGACCCAACATGGTGTAGTGATGTGTGCATTGGACTACAATTCTGGAGACCAGAGTTTGATTCCCTGCTCAGCCATGGAAACCCACTGGGTGACCCTGGGCAAGTCGCACCCTTTCAGCCTCAGAGGAAGGCTAAGGCAACCACCCACCCAATAAATCTTGCCAAGAATACCCTGTGATAGCTTCGTTTTTGTTATTGTTGTGTGCTTTCCAATCATTTTTTATTTATGGCGACCCTAAGGCAAACCTATCATGGGGTTTCCTTGGCAAGACTTATTCAGAATTAGTTTTCTGTTCTGTTCCTCTGAGTCTGAGAGAGTGTGACTTGCCAATGGTCACCCAGTGGGTTTCCACGGCCAAGTGGTGATTCAAACCCTCGTCTCCAGAGTCATAGTCCAACACTCAAATGCTGTACCATGCTGGCTCTCTTAAGTGACCTATCTCTTCTTAATGCAAGGAATCCACTCCCAGCCCTCCTTTAAAATCAAAGGAATATTGTAGGTTTCAGATATGACAATTATTCAAACAGCCATATTATCATGGTTTAGCATTTAAAGACCTCAAGGACTCCAGCAGCACCTTTGAGGCTAACTGGGAAAAAGAAATTTCTAAGCTTATACTGCATCTGATGAAGTGGATTAAATCCACTTAAAACCTATGGTAGAAATTTCTTTTTCCCAGTCTCTAAAGTGCAATTGGATTCCATGAGATCTTTACGTGATGTTTACTATGACCAAATGTCTCTATTCTAAACCTTGCTCTACTCCAAATATCAGTTTTGAAGAACATGTGGATATGTGGAATATACACAACCAAGTGAAGCAACAAGCTTGTTATTGTTGTGTTCCTTCAAGTTGTTTCTGACTTCAGGCAGCTCCAGGACAAACCTGTCATGGGGGTTTCTTGGTAAGATTTGTTCAGAGGAGGTTTGTTACTGCCAAACTCTGAGCCTGAGAGTGTGAGTCGCCCAAGACTTAGCCAGCCCAGCTTGTGGTCAGTGAGAGTGCAAGAGTCCATGAAGGTCTGAGCAGTGACCAGCAACGCAGCATCCACATTTCTGACTTGACCAAGGTCTTCCAGTGGGTCTCCATTGCCAAGCAGGGATTTGAACCCTGGCCTCCAGAGTTATAGTGCAAGGCCAAACCACTATGCCACACTGGTTCCATAGGTGCAGATGAGGGTTGCCATAAATTTGAAACAACAAATTTGACACAACAACAATTGTTGCTTAACTAAACTTAAAGGACTGTATGTACTACATAGGCTTTTGGAAATGCTTTTATATGTATGTTTTAATTTTCATAAGCCAGCTTAAGTTCCAGTGTTGGAGAAAAGGTGGAATACAAATCAATAGATATTATTGATGATGATGGCAAGTCAGAACACTGAGTTCCCTCAACCTTCCCTTGTAGGGGAATGAGAACTTGTCCGCATAATAGCCGGGTTTTACAATAGCTAGAAGGAGCAGTCTGTGACCTCTGTTGACTGTGCCATTGGCAAAAAATATTGGGTGGACAGTTTTTGGTACTACCAGTCAAAATCTATTTACTCTGTCCCATTGTTAAATCCATTAAGGAAGAAAAGATGTATTTCATAGAAAGAAAAGAAAGAAAGGAATTGGAACACACAGAAAAGGTTATGATTGCAAGATGATATTCTTTGATTCCACCCATCCCCTTTATTAAATTTCCATGGCTGAGCCCAGACAATTGGGTAAAGAAAGACTAATCTGGAAGCATTTGCTGTTGAGATAGAGCCAAGAGGGCACAGTACTCTGAAAATTTAGTGCCCAGTCACATGATGAAAGAATCACTGTGGTGTAGGGGCTTGAACATTGGCCTGTGACCCTGCAGACCAGCATTCAATTCTCTGCTTAGCCATGGAACCACTTGGGATGACCTTGGGTGCATCACACACTCTTAGCCCCAGAAATCCCTGTGATAGGTTCACCTTAGTGTCACCATAACTTGGAAACAACTTGAAGGCACACAACATGTGGCGAAAGATTCATGTCTGGCATTCCCCAAAGCCGATTTATCACTTGCAAAGGAATGTCAAAACTATGAATCTAAACTATTTTCACATGTTTAAGCAAAGACCTCTAGGAGAAAGGCAGCTGACTCATAAGGATCCCAAGTGCTGAACTAAAGCAACTCAAGGAACCTTTAATTTCCCCTGTACACTCTGCAGACATTGCAGATTATTTAAAAATTTAATGTGACAATTTTACTAAATCTAGCTCCAATTTAAGGTCTTCCAAGAGGAATTTGGAGTTTAACTATACTTTGAGTGACTTAATCTTCATTTCCTCTAACTAGCTCTTTTGTCCATGAACTAAGTGGAAGTGCCTGGTTTAGAAAATACAGTGCAATCTGATTCAGTCTATTGATCAGCCTTAAAATCTGAATTACGTTAAAAAGAATTGCTTCTAGCTTACATTTAGCAACTGGGTCAGAATGCTTATAAATATTAAAGTATCTGCCCTATTTTTCTTGTCTGTTTTTATGATGAATAAAGTAACAGTGAGAAAATGGGGGGGGAATCATGAACGAGGGACTTGGCAAGTACGTGGGGGGCCTGGGGTCAAAGCTAAGTCTGGAAGCTATGGCCAGACCACCAAGGAGAGAGAATGTGCTCAGTTGACTGGCAGCCAATTCTTATCTTCAAGGTTGAACAGATGTAAGCAGATGGTTGAGATTCCAAAGGCAAATATCATCATTCTAATTACATCAGAAATACTGGTGGAAGAGCTCCATACCAGGCACGCGGCACTCCAGATGTCAGCTGGGGTGCTGTAATCTAATCCAAGAAGGACTTCCAAAGCTCTGTAGGGTTGGGTCTGAATCTTTCTGGAGAAAGGCTTGTACTACAGGAACGGAAAGAAAATGCTAGATTAACTGAGGCTGAGTTCCCATAAGTGCCTTGAGTTCAGGGGCCCATACAGTGCTCAGGACCCCAAAGGGCAGCCTCCAAAGCCCCCCAAAGCCCACAGATCCACAAAAAAATTTTAAAAAAATTTGTGCCGATATTCAGCTGAAAATGTTTCTCCCCCAAATCAGCCCAAAGACCCCAAGACTGGCCTCATATGTGCCAGTTGCCTCTCCCATCCCTTTGAGCCCCCCACCCACAAACCCCCTGAAGAAATGAAGAAAAGCATGCAGCTGGCCAAAATGGCAGCTGGAGTTGAAATTAGTCACTTGTGGCATGCCAAAACAGAACAGTGTAATCTGCCAGAGGGGCACAGGGAAGGGGAGGAAATGGGTCTTGCTTCCTTCACAGTTTCTCACCCCCACTTTAGCTGTGCAATGTGCCTGTGGCCAATCCATGGCAAATATTTGGGGGCATGCCTGGAGAGAACTGGCCTACTTATGGGACGTTAGGGGCAACCCAAATGACTGAGGTACAGGGGGAACTAGACAACATACCCTATGAGGAAAAGCTTAAAGTATCTGGGGCTTCTTGGTCTGGTTAAGACTGTCATTTTACATATGCTTACTAGCGAGTAAGGCTTACCTCCAAGAAAATACAGGTAAATGGAACTTACTTCTCAGTAGATATACTTAGGATTATACTGTCATCAGGGATATGACAGAAGCTTATAAAATGAAACTATAGGTAGAAAGAATAGCTGTAAAGACTCCCTGCCACTCCCATCTCTGGTAATACAAGAAGTCTTTGACTGGCACTAGATTCAAGACAGAGAAGAGAAAGTATGCCTTCACATAACGCATAAATTATGTCTTAGAGTTTAATGCAGTGGTTCTCAACCTGTGGGTCCCCAGATGTTCATGGACTTCAGCTCCCAGAAGCCCTGAGCATTGACCATAGTGGCTGGGGCTTCTGGGAGCTGAAGTCCACGAACATCTGGGGACCCACAGGTTGAGAACCACTGGTTTAATGCTTCCAAATGTATTGGAGGAATGTATTGGGGGAACCAAACTTGAACTTCCAAGTTCACTGGCAGTATGCCTTATTGAATACCAGTTGCAATGGGGCAGCAATAAGAGTGAAGGTTTGCTTTCATAGACCACCTATGGGGAATCACTGACGCATGTGGCTCATCAGTGTGGGAAACAGAATGCTAGAATATGTAGATTGATAGTCAGCCTTCTACATTTGCAAGTTTCACTTTTATGGATGTGATTACTTGCAAATTTCTCTAACCCCTGCCCCCACCACCTCAGGTGCTTCTTATCCAGGGAGAAACATCCTTCTTGGCGGCTCAAATCAGGAGGCATAGCTTTTAAAAATCCCACCTCTGATCTTCTTTTTCTGCAGCCTGAGTTCTCAGCACCACAAACCCTCTCCTGATGCCTCCCAACACCCAAGGAAGGAGATGGCTGAGAGAGACTGCCACCATGCCAATCCAACCTCTGTTCTTGACCTGGTTTGGACCCTTGGGGTCTATTCCCCCCACCATGCCTTGCCCACCCCCACAGACACATATACACACGTTTTGAGATCTGTGATTTTTCCACTTTTGCAGGGGTCCTCCACACCTAAACCCTAACGAATGTGGAAGTCTGACTGTATTTACAAAGCTTGGGAATGGTACTTTGTTGTACTACTACTCCCAGAATCTCTAGCCTGTGTGGTTTCTGGCTGGGGGATTCTGGACTTTAATCCAAAAAGAGGTTCCTCTCCACAAACTCTATTTGAAAAGAAAGAAACAGGATTGTTTCTTGTTATGTCCTGACTGGTATTGCTCTGCCTAGCTCTCCCTTCCCCAGCTCAGTAGACTAGATCAGCCTTCTGGAACCTGCTACTGAAAAATTGCATTTAAGATTACAGCCTCCAGAAGCTAGTGTGTCTGGAGATTCTGGAAATTGTACCTCAAGCTCTGGTTAAGCACACACCAAAGCCTGCATGTATGATTCCACAAACTAGAATGACACTCGCTCCTATTTTAGATACAGTGTGTGCTCCTCTTGCCAACAAGGTTAGCCATTCATTATATGAAGCTCGCTATGGAGCTCTGTATTACAGGCTGGTAAGAAAAGACAGCAGTGACAAGAACAATAAGAAGAAAGCAAGAAAGTGGCTCAAAAGGGTAAAGGTTGGTATAGACTCACAGTCCAACATGCACTTCCCAGGTCTGCAATTTTCACTCCCATTTTCATGAGGTTGCAACAGTCTAAAAGAGCAGTCATGTCATTTTCTGGAAGGCAAGAACACAAGAAAATAAACTCATGAGATTTCCAAATGGAAATTTTAAATGAATAGCGTTACCAGCACATGCCCTCCAATGTTTCACAGATGAAAACCTGGGACACATGTGGCCAAGCAACATCACAGTATGGTCAAGATGACAAATTATTAATGAGGAAAAACATGCAAGCTAGCAGAGGCTGCAGCAGTTTGCTTTTGCCTGAGCCCACTGGGAAGGGTACAATTCCACTTCCTCCCCTCCTCTACCTTTCTCTATTAATTGTGAGCAAACTACTTTTGTGCTTTGAACTCAGTTTGCAGCAACTGAAGTAAGCTCAGGACAAAGGAGGAGGAGGAGAGAAGAACTGGGACATTTCAAAAGCAGCTGAAAAGATGGCATGACAGAGGATTAATGGGAACTGTCCCTGCCATATTGAGACAGCTAGAGGTTGTGCCAGTATGCACACTGACCTGATCCAACAACACTAGCATGATACATGATATAAAACAGTTGAAAATCACTTTAGGATTGTAGTGTATATGTGGCCTATGGCAGACAATACCCATAGATAGCAAAAATGTGCATCTTGCACAAATACCAAATTTTAAGGATGGGACGAATCCAGAATTTTCCTGATCCGAATCCCTGGAAGGTTCTGGGAATTTCATGAATCTCGAATCTTTTGAATCCTTTTTTTAAAAAGGGTTTAAAAAGCAAGGGAAAGAATGATAATCTTGGGCAAGACACACTCTCTCAGCCTTAGCAAAAGCCTAGGCAAAGGCAAACCACCTTCTGAAGAAATGTGGCCAGGACAATTGTCATAATTTTGCCTCAGGATCTCCCTAGATTGAAAATGACATGAAGGCCTTTTCTACACAGGCAGCAAAATGTGGATTAATCCCACATTTTCCTGCCTGTGTAAACAGGGCCACATACTACAGTACAGAGATAATCCAGGTCAAAACATACTACAGTACAGAGATAATCCAGGTCAAAATTGAAATTTTCAGGCGTTCTGGTCTCCCAGATTTTAGGTATCCGGGTCTCCCAGGTTTTCAGGCATCCCAGTTTCTGACAAACTATTTGGTTGGTGGATTCGAAAGATTCAGTTTGCCTATTTTGGCACAGGGATTCAGATTTGTGAATCTCGAATCCTTGCCTAGGATTCGACGATTCAGTTGGCCCATCTCTACCAAATGTAGTAGTTCAGGACAGCATGGGATCCTGAAACTTGAAGTTTTAAAAGATGAGAGTCTGCTTTTTTGTGGGCTCTCTTCCTTTCAACCATTAGGTAGTGCTACCTAATTTGCACCTACTATTTGCTTGGTTTTTTTTATAGCACAATATATTAAAAAAAACAATCTTCAGCTTTGGCTACATAAAAATTATATTTCTCTTTGTTTCTGTCTTTCAGTGAATAAGTGTATTTTGCTTAAGGCTGGAAACACAACCAGGTAACTGGTAGATTTAAAAAAAACCCATGGAGATTAGTTATTACTGTATTTATTTCCTTGCATCCTGTGGAATTCTGGGGTTTGTAGTTTACTGAGCCCCAAGAGCCTCTGGCTGAGAGTTCTGAAGGCCCCTCCCTAAACTGCAAACCCTGTGATTCCATAGGATGTTGAAAGTGGAATAATAGCACTGTAACAATGTAGTGTGGAAATGGCCTTAGCTATAAGCTCAAACCTTCACAGTGCTTAATATAGCATCCAGCTGAGTCCAGCTCTTCCTGTAGTGTACACTCCATTTTAAGACTGTGACTAAATACAGATGTTGCAGCTTCAGCATCAGGTCTCTTTTTCCTCCCTGCCTGCACTGCCCTCCATCCTCTGATCAGTTTATTCAACATTTCATGACGAATGTCATGTCCTAAGAAAGACTTTGTCTGACTGCAGATTCAGGGGGGAAATAAGGCATACAGGCATGACTGACTGGTTGTGTCAATATATGTCTTGATCAGACCTGGGAAAACTTACTTTTTTGAACTATGGTTCCTACTGCCCATACTGGCTGGGGGATTCTGGGAGCTGCCAGCAGTCCAAATAGTAACCTTTTTAAAGTACAATGTCCTGAGCAAGATTTTCAGCATTGAAGTGGATGATCTGTCCATTTTGGTTTCTCTAATTTTCTAATTTTTTCCAGTTTTAGTTTTCCATTTCCACATCAGTCTGCATTTTAAAAAACTACACGAAAATTTATTAGCATTTTAACAAGTTCATATATTTATCTATATCTGTACTTATATCTATATCTTGATATCTCAACTTTCTCCAAGCCCAGCATTTCCCTCCTTATCTATGTATTTATTACAACATCAACAAACCAACTGGTGGGGATTACATGCTTTTATTTCAAGCAAACAACCAGCCTCTCCGAGTGGTATACCTGGTCTCTTTGGCTCTGCTTCTGTCTCATGTTCTAGGGAAGCCATGTTGTGTAGGAGAGTCTGCAAACGTTGTTCTGTGACATACAGCAGGATGTTCTCCGGTTTGATGTCTGCATGGATGATGCGACATTCCTTGTGCAGAAAATGCAAACCTTGGAGGACCTGAACAAACATGAGTATGACATGCACTTAGTGTGCAAAGCCCTGGCCCAAGAATGCTGTGGAGCCCTTGAACCTTCAGCAGCTACTAGAGTTAGGATTGCCAGCAAGGAAACTGGAGAGAGCTCCTGTACCTTTAACAGCCATAGAAAAGGGAATTTCAGTAGGTGTTACTTGCTTATGTGACAATCAACACCTGCTGAAATTCCCTCCGCAACTGCAAATCCCAGAATTCCATAAGATTGCCATGGCAGTTAAAGTGGAATATAGCACGACTAGGATATATACCTGGCATTGCCAGGGATTTTATTTTCTCATAGGTAATACTTGTTAGAAAGATTTGAGATCCTGTGTCTCTAATTCCCCAAGCTGTCTTGTCTAGTACCTGTACATTTTCCCCATATTCCCCAATCCAATCTATATTCAGAGTCATTAACATGCAGAGGTTGGGTTCCTCAGGGAACACACTGCCCTCCTCCTTCTTGCTGCTAGGCCCCATCTCCACAGAAACCAGCCAGCCCTAAGAGCTCTTTGGCTGAGAATTCTAAAGGCCCCTCCCTAAACTGCAAAACCCAGGATTCCATAGAATCTTCTCAGGCAGCCAATCATATCAGGTCTTCACCTGACACAGCCAATCATATCAGGTCTTCACCTGACACAGACAAACAAACTTTGGATTTTATATATTAGAAAATTGTGCCTTGTCAGTGGGGCCCAGATCTTTGAAAGGAGCTTGAATGACAAACTCCAGAGTCTAAGGCTGATGGGGGCAGTGGCACAAAATATTACAGGACAAGCATGCGCACCAGCAGAAGGGAACTGAAAGGTATAACAAAGGCTAGCGGGCAGCATGAAGCCACAAGATTGGCTAGACTGAGCATTAAATAGGAGGAGCCTGTCCTTTGTCCCCTTTCCCCCCACCTAGCATTACCTGCTCTGTTTGCGATCTGATGAAGAACACAACCTCTGTCTCTGGATTTGTCATGGTCACCTGCAGCCCTAGCCTTGGCCCTTGCTATTGAAAGTGAGTTAACCAGTCTAGGGTCGAGCCTAAATTTGTTTTGCCTACAGACTGCCTATTCTCTTAGTCATGGCCACTTCTCGGGCAGCAGAGTGGCTGAAGGAACACAGCCATCTCAGGAGGACAGATGGAGAGTAAGGGAAGATAAAGACACCCAGTTCCACAACATGCCCAGGCCCGGAGAGAAAGGAGCTTTGCATAGACTTAGACCATTTCTGCACTAGACTGTTATAGCACTATTATTCCACTTTCAACATCTTATGGAATCCTGGGGTTTGCAGTTTAGGGAGAGGGTTTTGAGGCCCCTCTCTAAATTGCAAACTCCAGGATTCATAGGATGTTGAAAGTGGAATAATAGCACTATAACAGTCTAGTGCAGAAACGACCTCAGACACAAACATCCCTAGGTGACCATCAAGTAAGAGGATGACAACCCAAGCAATAGTTTCACTTGAAAGAGCTTGCTTCTGCCATCGTTCTCTGGATTGCCATTAGCCCAGGTGTGGGAAACATGTAGCCTACTAGATATTGGTGAACTGCAGTTCCCCACACATCCCTGGCCAGCATTGCCAAAGTGAAGGATCATGGAAGTTGCAGTCCAACAACATCTGTAAGCCACATGTTTCCCATCCCCTACCTTTAAGCTTTCAAGGCCTATTATTCCTTCCTCCTCTGCTAGGATCTCTTACCTCCCTTCTCCATCTTTCAGGGGAGGTTACAGAGTTGGCACATGATGCAGAAGAGAGTATGTAAGAGATTCAAAACATCCTTTCCTCCCAGCCTCTAGAGGCTTTCTCATCTTAGAGGAGAGCGGCAGGAATTTTGTAGCCTCACTAAGCAAGGATGAGTGCCAGTGAGACCTAATGCTTGTGGCATTATTTGTCACTCAGCAGTACATTATCCAGTGACACTTGTCTCCTGAGAAACATCCTGAACCTAAGAACAGGTAGGTCCAGCTTCAAACTTCCAGAAGCCATGAACAGACTGCCCCTGGGATTTCTCCTAAAATCTGTTTTTTTTGCCACAATACTACAGCTGATACCCTTTCTCTTCCTTAAGATGTTTGCCGGTTTACTCAGTAACATCAGGGTCACAATAGGCTCAAAGTCCTGTGGAAACCTGAGGCCAGCAGACACAACAGAGCTGCCACCAAGTGACAGTAGGCACTGAAGGTGGAGAGGTTCTTGCAAGGCAAGGAGTCTGCCCAAGTGGGTTCAACTGATACATATAGGCCCTGGCAGGTCTTCCCAATATGATGGGCAGTGGCACAGGGGCCTGCTGCCCACTGACGAAGCTGTTTTACTCACCTGCTGTGTAACCTTTTTCACAAAGGGTAACAGGAGGCCCTGGTCTCCTTGGCAATGCAACAGAGTCTGCAGCGATGGCCCCAGCAGCTCAAAAACTAAGCACACATGTAGGACAGAGTCAGGGATCCAGTAACGGAGAAACTGGCTGGTCTCATTTCCACTCCATAAGGGGTCAGGCTGAGGATGAAGAGTTCTGGGAGCTGCAGATCAAAAATGTAACTAGAAAGATAACATATCCCAGCTCTATCCTAAGCTGGCTAACTACTGTGTGTCCCACACAAAATAGTATAGTTCCAATGGGAACAACTTGCCTCATCTAAATGAGGATGGGTTCATATCCAATTATCAGAAGTGACTGTGGGGTTTCCGATCCCCTATGCAGGCTCCCCTGTAAGGGATGTGCAGCTTCCTCAGGCTGGACATCTAAGAAATCAGTATCTTCCTGTATGAGCCAGCCTGAGTTTTAAGATTTTTACAGGAGGGCTTTCTCATAAGGTTGGAAGAGACCCCAAGGACTATCTAGTCAAATCCCTGCCAGGCAGGCACACTGTCCAAGTAGTCTTGGAAGATAGTCATCCAACTTCTGTTTGAAGACATCCAAAGAAGATGAATTCACAATCCTTCAAGGCAGTCTATCCCACTGCGAAATAGCTCTTATTGTCAGGAAGTTGTACAGAGCACATAACACACTTTTTAAAACAGCCCCGATGTCTATAAGTACATTTCTGGAAACAATTCAGATGCTGCTCATGACTTATAAAGCCCTATACTGCTTAGGTCCAGGCTATTTGACAGGCTGTATCTCCCATACAAACCTGCCAGAGTTTTAAGATCTGGGAAGGAAGGCTTTCTCTCAGTTCTGCTATCATTCAAAGCTTGACTCCGACTCTCTGGAACTCCCTTCCATGGGAGGCTAGGCTGGCCCCTTCCCTGCTTTCCATTCACCAGCAGGTAAAGATGCTTTCATTTAAGTAGGCTTTTAATGTGTAAGCAGGAGAGCTCTTTGTTGGGATGTTTTATTTATCTTTTAAAACATTTGTATATTTTTAAAATGATTTTATACTATTTATGTGTTGATTTTAATTTTTAAAAAATGTATAGTATTGTGAACATTTTTCAATTGACCTTCTCTTAGAGCTGCCTTGGGTCCTGCCCTGGGAGAAAGACAGCGTAGGAATGTAACAAAATAAACAAACAAACAAACAAACAAATAAGGAAGTTCTTCATAATGTTTAGGTGGATCTCCTTTCTTGCAATTTGAATCTTTAGTTTTGTGTTCTAGTCTTTGGAGCAGCTGAAAACAAGCTCGCTCCATCTTCAGCATGGCATCCCTTCAAATATTTAAAAAATGGCTATCATATCACATCTCAGTCTTCTCTTCTCAAAGCTAAACATTCCCAGTTCCCTAAGTCATTCCTCTTATTCCTGTCACCATCACAGGCATGTATCGTGAGGACACGGAAGATAGCTTTCTTAGAATCTGCTCCCAGGCTATGGAACTCCCTTCCATGGGAAGTCCACTTAGCCTCCTCTTTGCTCTCTTTCCACAGGCAGGCAAAGACCTTTCTATTCTAGCAGGCCTTTGATTTTGAATCACAAGGCAGAAGGCTGTCTGAAAGTAGTGTGCTGTATTTTTATCTTGTATCTTATGTTTAAAGTATATTTTAACCTTTTTTAAATCATGTGCCTTCTGATAGAATTGGCAAGTGGTTTTCTTTAACTTTTGTAAAATAAGATTTTAGCTATTATTGTAAGCTGCTTTGGGTCCCACACCAGGAGAACAGCGGGATATAAATTCGATGGCTGGCTGGCCGGCTGGCTGGCCGGCTGGATAAAAATTCCAGTCCTCCATGGGCCACAAGTCCCCCCATCCTGTTCTCCACATGGTGTCACGTATAGGGTCTGGGCCCTCGGGACTGGTTTTTCTCCTTAACTAAAGGATATGGAAGCCATTCTCTCCAATCATCTTGAAATCATCCAAGAAATGGATGACATGGTCACTGCCTTGGTCTTTTCTCCTCTTGCTGTTCACCTGCCAAAAAGGAAGAAAAAGAACTTGTACAAAACACATATTTTAGTCCCCTGGCTGTCACCTTCCCCTCCTCGGTTGTTGGTTTGTGATAATTCTTGTGCTAATGTACCAGTTCCAGGCAGAGCTTGGAAACCTTTCCACTTTGGCGGGGGGCTCAGACTCCCAGAATCCCCCAAGCAGCATGGCCAGTTCCAGCTTAAAATGTAACATTTCCATGAGAATTTCCCCCACAAAAGGATTCCCCCTCCCTACAAGCCTTGGCTGGAATTGAAACTGAGACTGCTTGCTCTTTATGAAGCTGTAGGAGGCTGCTTCAGAGTTACATACGCAGCGAAGGAGCAGGACTTCATCCAAGGCTGCCTCAGCAAAATCTTCTCCTCCTTTGGGCACCTTCACAGCCACGCACCTTTTCTTCCTGGAAAAAAACCCCACAGGCTGAGTGCAAGAGGAAACAGCTGCTTTAAAAGCAGACATATTCTTTTCTAAAAAGACAACGGCTGGCATAGCATTAGTCAATTACAATGCCATAAGATACACTTACAACCTTGTAATTGTCTCCTATTCACATTTACCATGGTGGTATCACTACTACAATCATAACTGCCCCCTCAAATCCACCTAAAAATCCAGACAGCTGCCCTGAGGGATGGAATTCTGCAGTGCTGGTGAGTGGGGCACCGTCATAGCTTTTTTCTCTGTCCTAAGCCCTTGGGCAAAGAAGATAGGGTTAGCCTCACATGAGTTCCCCGCTCCTACCTATTCACTAGTCAACACTTTCTTCTCCAGCTTTCCTGGTGGAAGGCAGATACGAGTAACCCAAAGTAAAACCATTTTTCTCTCTCTTCCCCCTGGAGAAGAAAGGAATCTGTCTGTGTAGCAGCCAAATACACTCTGAGACTTAACAGAGATTTTGGCCATTTCTGCACTACATTGTTATTGTGCTATTATTCCACTTTCAACATCCTGTGGAATTCTGAGGTTTGTAGTTTACTGAGACCTCTAAATGCCCCTCCCTAAACTGGAAACCTCAGGATTCTGTAGGATGTTGCTGCTCTGCTCCTGACCTGCTCCTCATTCAGAGAGGAGACAGAGGAGGCCACCATCACCCCAGGAACGCTGGGCAGGAAGGGTGGCTGGGAGTTGTAGTCCCTCTTCCCAGCAGGAGTGGGAGTAGCTGCGGCAGCTGCTGGGAAAAACGGTGTTGCCTAGTTTCTCCCTCGGCTTCCAAACGCAGCCGCTGAACCAGCTGCTGTCTGATGGGGAAAGTTTCCTCAGTAGGGCCACAGAACACCAGCAGCGGTGGGGCTAGGGTTGGGGACTGGACCTCTGGTCCAGAACCCAGGGCCATTTCCACACTAGACTGTTATAGTGCTATTATTCCACTTTCAACATCCTGTGGAATTCTGGGGTTTGTAGTTTACTGCGACCTCTAAATGCCCCTCCCTAAACTGCAAACCTCAGGATTCCATAGCGAACTGAAAGTGGAATAACAACACTCTAACTGTGTAGTGCAGAAACGGCCTTTAAGAAAGCTTTATTCAACAGAATCATGATTAAATCACGTTTCTGGTTATCATATCTTGCAGCAATCTTCTCCAGCCATAACTTAGCAAGTTGTAAAGTTAGAGGAATAGATTACATTCCAAAGACACCTTGGGACTGACAACCAGCTGGGAAATGTAACAAAAATCCCTGACATCCCGTAACTAAAATGGTCCCTCATCACTTAGAGAAAAGTAGACCGTCTGTTCTCAGGATTTTCCATGGCATAGAGAACATGAGTCTGACCCTTCTGGAATCAGCCTCTACCAACCTTCCTGTTGCTGATGGTCAGCATCCCAACAGGAGAGCTTGAAAGAATAAACTGACAGCCCCCAGGAACAAAGGCAGTAAAACTTTTATACCTCTGACCTCTGAAGGTTCCAGATGTTTTAGTACCTCTCTATCCATGCAAAGCTTGATTGGCAAAGGGTATCTCCCCTGATCTTATATATCCATTTGTCATCCTAACCCGTAAATTAACCCCTTGTTAACTGGATGTAGCTTGGTTCACAGCCACCAGATAATGTATGAATGCATTATCATATGCCCCCCAGTCTCAATCTTGAGACAAACTGGGAGGAACAGATCCAGACCAGCTGTGATTTCATTCCTGGGGTGTAGGAAGGAACAGAAGGAACACATACATACCAATACAAGCATCACTACAGGTTAACTAGACTATAGGTAACATGAAGAAAATATTCTCCTTTAAACCCCCATCAGTCCCCAGCAAGAAAGTGCATCTGCCACACAATTTGAAGCTCCAGACACATGTTGGATGTCAAAGTCAAAGTCTTGGGGGGGCAAGATCCACCTTAGCAGTTTCTTGTTGGGCCCCTGGACTGTTTGGAGCCAGCGAAGCATTGCATGTTCAGTCTGGAGAGTAAGGCAGTGTCCCTGAATGTATGGTTTCAACTTATCAAGTACACCAGGGCTTTCCAAACGGTGTGCCATGACACGTTAGTGTGTCACCTGAAGTGTATAGGTGTGTCACCTACAATCTTGGAAATGTATGTTATTATTTATAAATCATATATTTTTAAAAATATATGAAAGGTTTCATGGGATATGTTGTGTCCCCATATCATCACATTTTGTTACTACAATTCATGTACGTGTCTGTATCTCTTGTAAGAGGTTAGTTTAACCTCCAGTTTGCTAGTAAAACTGAAATTACTGTGTCGCGAAATGATGCATGTCTGAAAAGTGCGTCACCAACATTAAAAGTCTGGAAAGCTCTGGAGTACACAATGGTGTAGCATCCTTTCTCGGAATGGACCAGTTGGATTCTCTCATAGATGAACTGAAGGATGACATGTCCAGCCCTCTCTTCCCAGCCTGAGTGGTGCCCCAGGACTTGTGCCAGGACCCTACAGGGGTCCTGGATTCTGCTTGGCACACCACTGCTTTCTGGCAGGAGGGAGCTGGATGTGCTGCAGAACTGCAGGAGTGAGGAATCATCAGTCTTGAAATGGAAATGAGTAAATGTCATACATTTCACTGGAAACGACAGGTTCTTTTTCCTTGAAATTTATTTTTTGCTTTTGCTTTTGCTGTGTATTTCACAGATCTTGTATTTTACAGGGCTGATATGGCCATAGCAACAACATACTGCATACAAGTGTACAACAACCATACATATGGGTAGATCTTCCGATGTGTATGTGTTGCAGATCCACATGGTATATGCAGAAATGTGTGAACAGTTCAGTCAGTCCACATTGCAATGAACCTAAATTCAAAGTAGAAAACCACCCTGAAAGACTGCAAATTTTTGCAATTTGCAAGAACAACAGCTTCATTAACAAAACATGCAAAAAACTGTGCATCAATTGCTTTATTCTTTTGAAAGATCACTTTAAAATAATTTGGCAAACCATTTTTTATTACACCAAAAATGAATCCTTTTACATGCACTCAAATTGCAGAGTTTTTAAAATGAACAATAAAATATGGATGAATTTTATGTAGACTGGAATGTAAAATAACAAGTAGATCCAGAACTAAGACAGACTGGCCTCAGTGCTGAGAAAATGAGAACTTGACCAAAACTAAGCTTGACAGAGTCACCCATCCATATAAATACAGTGGAAAGCTGCATCAATCTGAGCTGGGGGTTTTTCAATGCTAAATTTAATATGTCAGAAATAACACCTGGGATCTTCTGTGTTGAAGGCATGTGCTTTGTACCATTGAGCTGTGGTCCTTTCCCAAGCAAAAGAAAGTGTTTCTAATCCCATCACAGTTTATACTGTTCAAAGCATGTCATTTGTGTTTACTCACCCGACATCTTGGCAAAGCCAGACTGTTGAGAAGTAGCCACTCCCTAGATTCTGCACCACATGGTATCTTCCATTGAATGTCTCCCCTTTCCTTACTGGATAGTAACCTTCTGCATAAAGTAGAAGGGGTATAATTAACAGATATTCATAAGAAAAACCAACAAAATTAACCTTTGCAAGTCCTGATAGTATAAGTCTGCTGTCACTAAACAGTATACTCAAACCTTGGACAGTAACAGTTTGAAAGTATTCTACCATTCTGTTGATAGATGCCTAGAAGACTATCCTAGGCTGGTTGAATAATCTTTCTCTTAGTGCTCTCTATGCATGTGACACCTGCCTTCTCTAAAAAAAATGAAAAAAAGAGTCCAGGGGCACCTTTAAGACTAACCATGTATTTCAACATAAGCTTTCATGGACTCCAGTCTCTTCTGTTTGAAGAAGTGGAATCCTTCCCATCTAGCTAGCTAGCTAGCTAGCTAGCTCTCTCTCTCTCTCTCTCTCTCTCTCTCTCTCTCTCTCTGAAATAAATAGGTTAATCCTAAAAATAACAGAGAGCGCTTCTTTTTATGCTGAAAAAGACCAAGATGGCTCTTTCTCTAAAAACTGTTCAAAGAGTTATAAGGGGGTTAGATATGGAGAGACAAAGGAATTTTTGTATGTGACCCAAAATGAGGTGAAAAAGACATGTAAGGGCAGCAGACCAGTAACATATTGTAAAATTCCTGCATTAGAAAATTGCATTCATAGCTACAGTATATTTTGAATGAATAGTTTATTTTGAAATGGGAAGAATGTGTGTGTGTGTGTGTGTGTGTGTGTGTGTGTGAGAGAGAGAGAGAGAGGGAGGGAGAAGGGGGGAATTAATGATCAGTTTGTTGGTGTTGGCTTTGTTAAGTGGAACAGGTGACTTTCAAAACTGACAATTCAATGTTTCTGCTAAAAGAAACTGATGGTCTGCATGGCAGTTCTCACCACAAGCAACCAGTGATTACAGGCTTCCCCCACTTATCTGGCAGTTTAGGGACCAGACCACTGTCAGAAAATGGAATTGACTGAAAAAGCAGAACCCCTGTACTGTGCTGTCAGGAGCATGAAAGCCTTATGGAGGCTCACTTGGAGCTGACCAACCATGCACTTCTTGCAAAAGTCTCTCAGTCAGCTTAAGCACTGTTTTCCCCCCTCTCAGCTTGTTTTTCAAGCAGCACACATGTGGAAGTGGTTCTAAGTGAGCCTCTGTAGGCAAGAAGAACTGATGAAAGAGCAGAACCCCCATCAAAGTAATTGAACTTGTCCTTCATTTGGAAGTATCAAAAAAGCAAGCTGTCAAATAACAGGGTGTCAAAAGGCGGAGGCTTCTTGTAGAATACTTATGCATGCTTTTAAAAAAATTACTTTTTTTTCAACTAAAATAAAAACTAGTTGACCAAATTGCATTCTATATACCCCAACCTCTTTTGAACCATCTGTCAATCTGAAATTCCCATTCAGCAACAAAATTTACCAGTAATTTTCGGACAGTCACAGTCTGCCAGCCTTACTTGCCTGGCAGGGTTGTTCTGAGAATAATAAGGGTGGAGGAAACCATAGACTCCATTAAGCAGTAATAATTGTAATGGAAGGAGAAGAATCTATTAAAAGGGCTCTTCTAGTCATGGCTGCAACCCACCTATAACTCACCTGCACAGGATGCGGGGGACCCCTCCTCCTGCCAGTCAAACCTGTCCATGATAGGGGTGCAGCTCTTTGCAGAAATCCAGATGCTTGGAACAGTCTAGATTCAGGAGACTTTACATCTAAATGCAAGTATTTTATCCCAGTTAGTTGTAATGTAGCCACTTACATGTTGCTAAAAAAAAAGAGAAATGCAGCACCAAAAAAAAAAATAGGATCAAGAAACAACTCAAATTTGTCCCTGTTTACATGCAAATTTGGGGGGAAATAATATAGTCTAAGTAGAAAGGCAGCATGTTGCACCGTACTGGAGCAGACTGTCCTAGGGACCTATGTGGCTGCTGAGTTTTCCATCCTGTTTTGTTGTTGTTTTGTGCCTCCAAGTTGTTTCCAACTTATGATGACGCTCAGATGAGCCTGTCACAGGGTTTTCTTGGCAAGTTTTGCTTTCCTCTGAGGCTAAGTGTGACATGCCAAGAGTCACCTGCTGGGTTTCCATGGCCAAACAGGATTCAGATCTTGATCTCCCAGAGTCCTAACCAGACACTCAAACCACTGTACTACAGTGCTAACTCTGAATGGGCAACTTGAAGATCTATGATGCTCTGTCTTCCCAGGGTTTTTTCCCCTTTACAACAGGATTGGTCATTCCTGCAAACAGAGGATGACTGCAAAAAAGGCACCCAGAAAGGGAACCAAAAAAAGCAAGCATCTTGATTCCCTCAGCAAAGTAAGTCTTTACAATACCCATTAGGAGATGTAGTGACCAGAAGTGTATACAATAATCCAAGTGTGGTTATGTCATCCGTTTCCAGAGAGGCAGGCAGAAAGGCAAGACAGAAAGGCATCTTAATTATTTCTCTTTTATCCATAGATATTTTATGTTGATAGCATTTTATTATGTAACATACTTTTTATAAAAATATTTTTTTTAAGAAGGCAGCATGATACTGAAATTTTTATTTTCAGTTCTTTTGCTAATGATCACTGGAATTTGCCTTTTTCACAGCTACTGGATATCTACTATGCAATCACAGAAATTTGATCCCACTTTTAATGGACTCGTCTCCAGCCTACAAAATGCAGGGATTGATCGTTTAACTAAAGAGTTCTAGTCCACTTCCTTGAACTGCTAATCCACTAGTTTTATCCTTCCTGAATGAATTGATATCATCAACAAAATTAACTGCTTGGGATGTACATAATCTTGAGTATCAAGCCTGAGGAATAATTTGTCTTGAATACAGTCTGCATTCCAACGCCTAAAGTGTTGGGTTTACCAGGCCAGCATTTACAGTTTTTCCAGGGTTGCACAGCAGTAGCAAGGGAAGGCGGACAAAATCTGCCAGCTTTGAGCAGCCCCTTTCCCCAGTGCCTGACTTCCTTCCTACTCCTTTTGCTTGTGGACTTTTCTTCCTGAGCCAGCTGCCTTTGCTGATAATAGCTCTCCACATTCAATACAGTTAAGGGTGCAGGACCCTCGCGAAAGTGGAAAAATCACACGTATCAAAATGTGTGTGTGTCCATAGGAAGGGGAGCAAGGCATCACAGGGAGAAGGGGCACCCAGTGTCCAAACCAGGTCAGGGAAAGGAGACAGAGGGGAAGTGGGTCACCATAGTAGCCCTATACTTCCTCTGTCTTTCACCCATCTGGGTTTGTGGTGCTGAGAAATCAAGCTGCGAGCTGTCCTTAGCTGGCCAGGCAGTGGCTGGTGGAGGAAGAGGAGGAGGACCAGAGGCAGGTTTTTAGAGGCTGCACAGTCTGATCAGACCCAGTGAGAGGGAAGATTCCCCAGAAATAAAGTGCTTGAGGTTGGGGGGGAGGGTTGAAGAAACTTGAAAATAATCGAATCAGTGAAAGCCAAACTTGGAAATGTGGAGGGCCAAGTGTACTACATAGACAAAAGTAGTGTAAGAGCTCCAAATGCAAATCTCCCAATGCGACACCCCCAGGGACTCACTGTCGCTTTATGATAGCCGTCCCCCAACAGTCACTCTGTGGCTGGTGGAAACAGGAAGCATAGGAGAAGCTTTTGGCTATATCTCCACAGCCGGATGCAGACAAAGGACATCTACCACCAAGATCCCCTAGAGTACCACAGAGGCCTTGGCAATGTGTGCTTCTGGCAAGGGGGACAGAGCCAGATACTTCTGCAATCCAACCCATTCTCCACCAGCAAGAGAATGGCCGTGGCAGCTAAATGGTAAATCTAGGTGGCAGACTTTGCTTGTTATAGAGGAAGAAAGATAATACTAACTTTCACAATGACCAAAAGAAGATGTATGCTGTTGTGAGATGGACTTACTCCATCATTACTCAAGATAAGCAGGCACAAACCAGGACACTACATGGCTGAATGGCTGTCCGATTTGAGCTCCATGGCAATTTGGGATCCATGATAGAAGAGAGGAAAAATGCAAATGGATACCTTAGGAAGAACTTCCTGATGGTAAGAGCAGTTTGACAGTGGAATACACTGCCTTGGAGTGTGGTAGAGTCTCCTTCTTTGGAGGTTTTTAACAAAAGACTGGGCGGCCATGCGTTGGGAGTGCTTTGATTGTGTATTCCTACATGGCAGTGGGTTGGACTGGATGGCCACTGTGAACTCTTCCGAATCTATGATTCTGTCTTGTTATATGCCATTAATTTCCATTGCTAGGCCACCATGGCTGTCTATCCTTGGAACTCCAGAAGCAGCAGAAATAGAAGAAGAAACAGATGGATTCTGTACCTCTAGCAACTTTCATATTGTTTTTCCTGCCCTCATGCCTCTGCTTCTTCGAATTCTGGAGCTAGGCTGGCAGAGGAATTCCTAGCATTTCTGGCAGGGTCATGGCAGAGATTATTTCAGGGGTTTGCACTGGTGCTTTTTGAAAAGCAGGCAAGTCGGTCTCACTCTGTGCCAAACAGAGCTGGGAAAATGCCAGGCAGAAATCTCAGGTTTCTGGCTGTCCTTGCTTGGATTTTCAGATGGATTAGAGAGGATTGCAAGGGAAAGCCAGGGCATCCCTGCTGGAAGTCTAGACTGGCCTAGCCTTCAACTGGAAAAGTTCAGATTGCTTTCTTCAGGAGGAAAGAAAGAAGAGGCTGTTCCCACACATTAACATGTTCCAGTTACCCAGGTCAAGTATTTCCATCTTTGGAGAGTGTGATTGTGGTGTGTGTGTATGTGTGCCTTCAGGTCACCTGTTAACTTAGATCAACCCCTTGAATTTCATAGGGGTCTTTAAAGCAAGGAATATTGAGGCGGTTTTGCCAGCTTCTTCCTCTGAAATATAGCCTAAAGCACCTGGTATTCATTGACAGTTTCCTATCTAGGTACTTTGATCGTATATTCCTGCATGGCAGGGGTCTTGTGGTCTCTTCCAACTCTATTATTCTATGATTCTCCTAATCAGAGCTGACCCTACTTAGTTTCAAAGATCAGACAGAATCTGGTGTCTTTGGGGTATTAAGCATCTAGGATTGGGGTGTGTGTGGCTTAAACACTGAAAATATTTCATGTCAAAAATCCATAGCTTGACTAATTTTGCATGCTCAGATTGTTCCAAACGGTGCAAATACATAAATTTTACACATGAACTGATCTGGCATTATTTGTTCCAATTGCAAAATCTATGGGGGTGGGCGCACACAGGGCATATCCAACCCCAGTTACAAAGTATAAAAGTGTGTTTTATCCTGAGGCTGAGAGCCAATATGGCATAGTAGTTAGTACTGTACTGAGACTTAGGGGGACCAAGATTCAAATTTCCATTGAGACACAAAACTCACTGAATGACCTTGGGCTGCTCACTCTCTCTACACAGCATGCAAAATTGTGGTTGGACTCAAAGTGAGCCGCAGGTGCCATGTACATTGCCTTGAGATCACTGAAGGAAAAGTGAGATATAGAAGTAACTAAAAAAAAATGCACAAGTAAATGAAAAATTAGTTAATAAAACTCAACAATCTAACCAGCTTCATAGCTGTCTTTATGATGAGAGAAATTAGCATGCGGTTCAGCTCAGGTCCTAAAACCCAGACAGAACCACTGCTACTGCTTGTCTGCATGTTTCCATTTATCTAAAACCACTGAAATATCTAGTTGCATTCACTGACTAGTAGAAGAAAAGGCTGAGGAATCAAAATACCTTAGCTTTGATAGAACATCAAGCAGCTAGCAAGGTAGGTATTTCCAAAGATCTTCCACCAAAAGGTCCGTCCCACTTTATTTCTGACACTTCCTAAAAATATTATCAGGCTGAGCAAAATCAGAACTGTACCATTCCTAGAAAAAGTAGGAACCGCATAGAACTCACCTTTGCTGGACTTCAGGAGCCCAGCTTGTTTGGGTCACACCACTTGCCAACCAGCCAGGCTTCTGAGCTTGAGGGGAGGGTCGTCCAACAAGTTTCCACTTGCTTCCCTTTTTAGTCCCTGTAGCTGGAAAAGGGGCGGGAAGAAGGGGGGTCCCAAGTCTCTCCCCCTCCCTCACATAACTGTGGCAAGGAGAAAGGGTAGGGCTTGTAACATTCTGGGGCCTCTGGAAACACCGTACCAACTTCAGAACAGTTCAGAGACCCAGGACAGCTGGGAAAGTCTCATTTTACCCTCCCTGCTCGCCCTGCACCTGTTGGAACAGCTTCCTGCTTTAGTCTCTAACATTTTCCTGGCTCCATCTCTGCCCTGCTACCAAAGCAAAAACCTGAAATCTCCCGGGAGTGTATTTATAGAGCAGCACTGACAGATTGCCGAGATGGAAATGCAAACTTTTGCACTGTACACTCGGTTTCTTCGGCCCCCCTCAACCTCATGTTAAGGCTGCCATTTTCCTGACCTAGGACTAAGTCCCAATGAAGTCAAGGGGGAATTGCGTCCAAATCAACACATGTAAGCAACTTAATATATACTTATACCATTCTCTGGCAAAAGGCCCACTGGAACAGTTTGGAACCAAGTTGTTCCACACTACAACTTTCTGCATGGAGGTTTGTGGGAGCTGTAGTCCAAAAGATAATTCTTCCAAGCTGGATTCAGGAGGCTATTGTCCTGCAGGGGCCAGAACAATCATTAATTTTGAAGACAAAATACTCTAGCTAAGCTTTAAAAAAAATAGCATCAATTACTCTTCTTGTGAGGACCTTTTCCAAAGTGGGGCATTCCACATTATTCCACCAGGTGAGATCTTTGCATCTTTTCAGTGATTTAGTGGCAAAGTGCAGATACTCACAACCATCCTCATAGGTGAGCCACCAAGGATTGTTCAAAAATGCAGGCAGCTATGTTGTTCCATATAACCAATGCTGGATGTTTTCATCTTCACTAGGATTGGGTCCTTTGTACAGTTAATGGGTTTTAATTGCCCATTCAACACCAAGTTATCACAAAATGCTTTGTATAAAGAGAAGCTCTGCCTAAAGCGAAGATAATATATAACTGCACAGAAGTCCTGTTAGCTACTGCAAGGACTGAAGCTAAGCTCATAAGCAATAGAGTCTGAGGAAGTGGCTGATAATGTCATTGTCCCTTATGATCAAAAAGTCCCGATGCTCAGAGTTAGTGAGCTCTTTCCTTTTCTTCTCAAGTGGCACGTGAATCTAGTTCAAAATTCAGTGCTGATTTGTGCCCCTGCCCTACTCTTTGCACAGGCTGCTATCTCTCCTTCTCCATTCCTACTGGCTAATATGTTTATAAAGATGAAATGTTGGACACTGAACCTGGACAGCCATAAAAGGGACTTTGTGGAGGATAAGGCTTTCAATGCCTCCTAGTAATGATGGTTCCTTATTGCCTCCAATATCAGAGACACTATGCTTCTATGCACCAGTTGGTCCAAGGACCTGAATCTTGCTCCCTCACCATAGGTTCAAGCATCTTGGACAAACTTTAGAATAAAGCCGAGAGAATTCACTGCCTTAATGACACAGAAGCCCCCGGCCACTTGTAGCCTCCTCACAGGCATTTGGACAGGATGGGCCACTCAGTTGATCCAGCATGGCTGTAATGTTCTTATCTGGTTGAAAGTTTTGCTCCTTGATTTTTTAAAAATTTTGATGGCCATTTCACAGATGTGTGTGTGAGAGAAAGCTTACGGGGGGGGGGATGAACTATGCTCCAGTGGTGGGAAAGAGCAGAATAGCATACACATGCATCTTGGTGGAAAAGCTTTAACATCTAGCATTGTGGTTCTTAACCTGGAGTTTGGGGACCTCTAGGGGTCCACAAAGCCCTCACGGGGGCCTGTGAAGCCCTACTGCAGGAAATCAACAGCTGCAGCAGTTACAGGAATTTGCCCAAGGTCACCCAGTGTCTGAGTGGGGATTTGAATTCCAATCTCTAGGAGCCTTCAATAAATAAAATATTTGAATATTCAACTCTAAATTTAAATATTTAAATCTTGAGTTAAGTCTTGTGGTCCCTGGCAATAAATTATATTTACAGGGAGTCCTCGGTATAGAAAAGGTTAAGAACTACTGATCTAGCAAGTTGATAGTACCAGCAAGACAGCAACACTTAAAAGTCTATAAACACAATACCCAAAATTACTGAAGATATAAAAAAAAAAATAACCAACACCTGCAACCTTTTAAAGCCTTTGTCAAAGCTTTAAACCTGTATTTCAGTCAAGTTTACAGCAGGAAATAAAACATGTACTGTGTAATTTTTTGTTTTTTTTAGTTGAACAGTGTCATTTCCCCTCAATTAAATGGTGGGGAAACTGAATCTCACAGGCTGAAACTCACCTCCTCGTTTCATCAGTTGATTCTTCTGGCTTATGGTGGTTCTGCCCAACATTAATCTAGGCACTGTAAAAAGTTTGCTCAAAGTTTTGCTTGTAAAGCAACAGTGGAAATATTTCCACATTGCAATAAATAAATAAATATTCTACTCTTTAAGACATATTTCACTGGGTTTTGTATGATCCGTCTATGTGATAAGCAAATCAACAGTGCTAAGGCAGGAGCATATGTGCTCCTTAATTGTGAAATGCTTACACTGAGGGGTACTCATTTATAACTTTTAGATTACTGGCTGGTTAATTGTTCTCACGCCACAAATATCAAAAGTAAGCACAAATGCACTGTGTCGTTCTATAGCTCCTTCCTTTTTCACTCCTTCCTTTATATCTTTTTAATTGCCAAGTGCTATGATTTCCCTTTTAACTGCCACGACTGCATGCTATGGACTCCTGGAATTTGTTGTTTGGTGAAGCCCTAGAGCTCTCTGGCTGAGAACTCTAAGTGCCCCTCCCTAAACTGCCCATCCCAGAATTACATTAGATAGAACCATGGTGGCTAAAGTGGAATTGTAGTGCCATAACTGTGGAGTGTAAAAGGGCCCCAGAGGTGGTTAACATGGTGCCTGAAAGTAATAGATTTAAAAAATGATTCTTCATGAAGTATTCATAGGACGTTGCCGTTTGTATTGACACAAAAGGAGGGCTGCATAGCCTTGGTGGTCATAATGCGCAACTATTACAAAAGTTTGGCATGACAAGTCTTATTATGAGATCGCCGGCTTTTCCTGAGGATCAATAACCTATGGATTTGGCTCATTTTTCAAACAAGATTGCATGTCCTGAAGGATTCCAGGAGCAGTGTTGTTATTGTGTGCCTTCAAGTTGATTCCAACTTATGGTGACCCTAAGGCGAACCCATCACAGGGTTTTCTGGGGCTGAGAGTGTATGATACACCCAAGGCCACCCAGTGGGTTTCCATGGCTGAGAGGGGAACTGAACCCTGGTCTCCGGGGTGTAGTCCAATGCTCAAACCACTACACCACCCTGGCTATCTCCATGGGTGTGCTTCCCTCAAAAAATCAGCAACGGGGGAGAAGTTCCATCATATATTTGATGGTGATGGATCTATGTGCCCATGCAGAAGTGGTGAGGAGGTTGCAGGCAGGCAGGGTATCAAATACTGCCCGCCCATTATGTGAATCAAGAAACACCCAACAGTTTTACAGTTCCAAGGAGCTTGTGCCAATCACCCTCTCTCTGCCTGCCTGCCTGCCTGCCTGCCTTTCCTCCCTCCTAGCAACCCCTTTTTTATGGAAGTTCTGTCCTCCTTTTGCAGCCAACCCATTCTGCAATGTTACCCAGCACCTGTCTGCCCACTCCTTCCCTCCTCTTGGGAAGTACTGGTCTCATTCCTCTCAAAACATCCTTTGGTTTCTACCCTCCTCTGCCATATGAGTTGTTTTTGATGAAGACTGGCAAGGAGTTAATCGGCTGTCCATACCCATTTGTTATAATCATGTCTATAATGCAGCCAGCTTTAAAGCCCATATTTAACAGCATCAAACCTTAATTGCACTCTGCTTAAGTTTCATATACCTGTACACAAGCTTTCATTACAGCTATGAACAGAGATGCAGCTAGTGCGAAATAAGGGGCTGATAAGAAAATCTTCATCTGACAGTAGGAACTGCCTTTCTCAGGAACTAGCACATCTCAAATCTTCTAGAAAGTCAACCCTGCCAGGGAAAATAACTCACACAAGTGGGAGTTTTCTTTGTCCTAATCTTCAGAAGAGGAAACAGCAGTGCCTTCCCCAAGAACTTGAAGGCCTGTCTCAAGCTGAGAGAACAATGTAATGTAAAGCAGTTCAGCAGTTGAGGACTATCTGCACTTGAGGCTGTGTCAACATTTGACCAACAGGGTATAAGAACACTTCCATTGCCTTTTTCTGCTCCTGCATCCTTTCCCCAGCTATCTGGCATCAATAAAGGTATAAGTTGTGCCCACTTGTGCCCCAGTGGGTTGTTTCAGTGTTATCTATTGAACCTAAATTGGGCAGGAGCTGAGTAGATCAAGCTCTTTCAGCTCATTATCCTGAGTCCAGTGGACTTCTTTAACCCATCCTGGAGGTGGAAGGGATGGACTCTGGTTTGCCACTGTCCATGCATTTTTTTATTCTGGTTCATGCTTTGCATTTATAATAGGTCAGCCCTCACCTTCCAGCAGGACTACCTCCTAATTGAATAGGATCTCTCCTATGCTGACAGGTAGCCCTTTTCCTCTTATTTATTTCAACTATATGAGGCAGGGCTCGTTGAGTTCAGTTGTTGCTGGAAGAGATGGAGAGCAATGACAGAGGCAGAAAAATTCCTGAAAATGAGTGCCAGGCAGCTGCTATACCCCTTGCCAAATGCTGAAGAGCAGTTACAGTGGCACCTTCCTGGCAGTTACTGAAAAAGGGCTGGAAAGAGGATCAGGGCCACTGCTCAAATATACCGCCCGCTGGCACCAGGCTCATCTTCCAGGGATGGGGAAACAGTGGCTGTTGTGGCATGCTTGCTTGAGAGGTCTGGGAATTTGTTCAAACTTTTCCAAATTCTGCCTGTGAAGGATAATGCCCCCTTCTTAGGTCCCTCTGCCATGCCACCTTCCTAACCACACCCCTGAAACAGAGCTTCCCCTGCAAGCTGCAGCTTGCAGGGGAAGCTCTTGTCTTAACTTACAATGCAGGGTCACAGAAGCCCTTCTGTAGTTTTATTTATGGATATGTTGCTGTAAAAAACATCTGGCCCCTTGATCTGAAGACTGAAAGGAAGGGGAGAGGAATGGGCCTAAAAATACGTGGTGCTTACATGGGAGAGTGTTCCTTTCATCTTCAAGTCACAAAGTTTGAGCCACTCAGTCATACATGGGTTCTCCCCAAACAACTAAATAGAATCTCCATGTCCAGAGGCAGCGTACCTCAGAGTACAGGATCCCGAGGGAAACAACAAAGGATGCTGGGTTGTGTCTTCAAACCTGCTTACCAACATCCTAGCAGATTCTGAACCAGATGCTGTTGGGGACAACATTTGGAGCATGTAAACCCACGGCCTCATCTAGGCAGGACACTCTTTTCCAGACAAACGCCAGGCAGTTCCTTCTGCTTGAAAAGCTAGGCGGGAAAAAGGCAACACAAGTCCTGCAGACTTCCAGGCATAGGGAGGAATGCCAGCTGGTGTGGCTGGGAGTTGCCAGCCATCCCAAGAGGGACTACAACCCCTCTGGCAGAGTCAGGTCCTCAAACATAAGGTACTGCTTCAGCAGTGGTGGGAGGTCAAAGTCCCTGATGGCTCGGAGCCTGCTGTGGCCCAGAGCAGTTCGGATGGACAGGCGAGTGAGGTGCTTGAGGGAACACGGTTGTCGACGGCAAGCCTCCATCCAGGCGATCAGGGCAGGCTGGGAGATGAGACGCTTGGGAGGAGCTCCAGTTCTCTGCATCAGGAAGAAAGAAACAGCACTTGCTTTGGATGGAGTGGGTTCACTCCACATTTATGGTGTTTCAGACAGGACATTCAACCCATCTGCAATGGAGTCTATTTGCAGCAAAGGTGGAAAACTCCCAGTCCTTGCGCCAGATTTGGCCCACAGTCAGGGTTTGTTTAAATCATGGTTTTTGGCTGCAACTCCCAGATTCCACTAGCTATGTTGGCTGTGGGACTCTGGAAGTTGTAGTCCATGGGAGACCATAGTTTCTGGGTAAGTCCTGCTTCTGGTGGCTACTCTGAAGGGAATCTCCAACACCTCTGACCACTGGTTAGAAAAAATGGGAATCCCCCTTTCTAGCTTCCACACAGACAGGGAGAATATTGGGCCCCTGTCCAAGATATTGGGTGGAAACACCCCCCCTGGGAGTTAGGATCAGAGGAAACACCCATGCCCCAGACTCTGCACAACAGGCAGAGAACTGAATGGAATGTGTCCCCCACCACCCAACTGTGCCTCCCATCTCTGGGCCATGGTTTTCATGTGGCCTGTAATCTTCACCCCAGTACCCAAAGCCCTTCAACTCACCATTTTTCTAAAAGGCATGATTTTCAAGAAATGTTTGCACCTGAACCACAGAGAAAGTCCCCCAAATGCAGGCAAACATGTGACCCCACAACCCCATAGTACCGCAAATGTCTCCATTTCCATTTCAGTCCATCTCAAAATGGAAACAGGAAGTGATACATGACTTCTTGTCACCATTTTGAGAGGGACTGAAGAGAAAAATAGAGGCATTTGGGCTTGCTTTTGGGGGATGTGCCCTACAAGGGGGTCTGGAGGAAAAATTGGTCTCTGGCCTACACACAGTTGCCCACCTCTCATATTCAGCAAGAGTGGGGAATCTCTTATCCATGCAAGGATACATTCCCTTGGGCTCAGCACCCAAGCTGAAAGACCAAGATTGCATACTGGTGTTGTGGGCAGCCATAGCCAACCTGAGTGTGGCTTTAAGTAGGCATGGTGAGTCACCCTGGGCTAAAGGGACAGGGCTTATAACTGAGGGATTGAGCATTTAACAGACACAGTGACAGCGAGGCTGGGGAAGGCTTAAGACTGAGGGGGAAACGTTTGTCTTAAAGACCTGAAGAAAGCAAGGAGGGAAACAAAATAGATATTAAGGAAAGAAATTTCTTATTCTTCAAAGTGGAAAGTATGAAACCCAAAACCCTACCACAACTGTCCCAGGGTGGAGAAGCACAAAGCTTGCCTGGTCAGTAGGCTTGAAACATGAGGCCTGTTCAGTAGGCCAGAAGCAGGAGGGTCTCAGTTTATAAACGTGGTATCAGGCAAAGGGACCAGGAATTATAGTAGGTAAAGCCTAGGCCAGCTGTAAACAACCTAGTGTTTTCCAGGCATGTTGTGCAACAATTCTCCCGTCTCTCAGTACATATTGGCTAGTGGATGATGAGAGGTATATTTCAACACCTTAGGAGATCATTCAAAGACAGCTGGTCCAGGCTTGCAACACTGGTCTCCAGCAAAAGCAGGAGTGGGGAAAGTAAAACTCCGTGGGCTGAGAATGGCTCCAAAGCCTAGTTTTGCATCCTCAAAACCTCCCTGCAACGCTATGCACACCCATTAAAAACTGGTATGATTTTTAGGTGATTTTTGTAAAAAAAAAAAAATGTAAAAAAAACACTGCTTTAGATCCCACACCTCCTAAATACTTCTTTTTCTGGCCGACATTGGCCAAAATGGTGACAGGAAGAGACGTCATGTCATTTTGGATTGCTGTTTTGGCCTGGCAAATAAGAGGTATTTTAGGAAGAGCAACCCTTGGGTGGTGGGTAGATTTGGCCCCTACCACTCACACAGTCACCCACCCTAAGCAAAAGGTTACCTTGTTCCTGTAGGAGATGCAGGCTCCGGCCTCCACCAGCAACCAGATACATTCTGTTTGTCCACTACATGCTGCCAGGTACATAGGAGTCACTCCCCAATTATCCTGCAGGTTCACATCTGCACCATGCTGAGGAGAAAAACAATTGATTTTCACCTCAAAATTAAAGGTCTCAGGTTTCCCAAATCTGGCTGCCTAAAGCCAGACAGCCTAAGCTAAGTCCAGAAGTCAGTGCTGGATGTCTTCAGATGCAGGTCTCAAGTGACGTCTCCCTTCATCCCAACCCCCCAGGACAAGCAGCAGCTATGTCCATCTGGCTAAGTAATTTGCACTGGGAAAATGGCTTGGGGAACACAACCAACCCTAAGCTAAGTCCAAGAATTTGGACCTCCCTTTGATGCAGCTCTAAAATATTTCTTGTGCAGCTGCAGCTCAGGCAAGACAGCAGTCCACAGCAAATAATTGCATAAATGCTTGTGGAAAACTAACCTTTAAATGTACTTCGCCAATGGAATTTGCCTTTCGCTCCTGTTGCTTTTACAATTAATCATTTCCCGAGCTTCAGGATGACACGTACAAAGGTGAAACTATCACAGCTTTGGAAAGTCTGTGATTTTCTGCATGTTGTTACCCAAATTTGGGATTTCCCCAAAGGCCAAGTGGAGAACTGAACCCTGGGTTGTAGTCCAATGTTCAAACCGCTACACCAGAGCTTTCCATACTTTTCATGCTTGTGACACACTTTTTAGAGACGCATCACTTCACGACACAGTAATTCAGCTTTACTATCAAACTGGAGGTTAAACTAACCCCTTATAAGAAATACAGACACATACATAAATTGTAATACTGAAATGTATGGGGACACAATGTATCTCATGAAAACCTTTCATATATTTTTAAAAATATATTATTTATAAATAATAACAAACATTTCCAAGATTGTAGGTAACAAACCCTACACACTTCAGGTGACACACTAACGTGTTGCAGCACATTGTTTGGAAACCCCTGTGCTACACCATGCTGGTCCTCCAGCCACTGGGAGATTTGGGGAGTTGTAGACCAAGGAAGAACTTTCTCAGACTCTGTGGACACCACTGTCAACAGAATGAGATACCAGGCAGATGAAAGAGCAGTTGCAGAAGCCCTACCTGGATCAGCAACAGGGTGCAGTCCGGGAAGAGTCCAACGGCCGCATGAAGCGGGGTCCCTCCATGTTTACAGCAGGTGTTGACATTTGCACCATGCTTCAACAGCAGCTCCACTGTGTGCCTCTGTCCTTTGTAGGCGGCCCAGTAGAGTGGAGTCTTGCCATAATAATCCTTCCTGTCTACCAGCTCCCTGTCTGGAAAACAGAACAATGATGAGTAGCCCAAAACAGTGCAGAAACAAATCATTCACCATTGGTTAGATTTACTGAAAGCCTGAGGGTATCTCTATGCTGCAGATTTTAATATAATGTGCAGTAATTGCTTTCAAACTGTGAACTGCTTTCATACTAAGTCAGATGGTTATGTCCGCACACTCTCTGAATCATCTGTTTTGACTAGTATGAAACACTGTATTCTCCCCTATGAACCAGCCTGCGCTTTGAGATCTGCTGGAAAGGCCCTTCTCTCTGTGCACCACCTTCACAGGCACATTTGGTGGGAACACGGGAGAGGGCCCTCTCAGTGGCTCCTCCCAGGGTCTGGAACTCCTTTCCCAGAGAGGTCAGATTGCCACCCTCTCTGCCTGCCTTCAGGAGACAACTAAAGACATTTTTACTTTGGCAGGCATTTAATATGTGATTACTGCTTGGCTGAAGAAAGGCGCTGGTTATTTTCACTGTGATTTGTCAGTTGTTTTAATATGTATTTTAACATTGTTTTAATTATCACTGTTTAATTAGTATTCTCACTTTTGTATGTAAAACAAAATGAATTTCAACAGAGAGAAATGTAAGGTCCTTCACTTAGGCAGAAAAAATGAAATGCACAAATATAGGATGGTGGACACATAGCTGGGTAACAGTACGTGTGAGAGGGATCTAGGAGTCTTGGTAGATCACAAGCTGAACATGAATCAGCAGTGTGATGTGATAGCCAAGAAAGCCAATGTGATTCTTGGTTGCATCAATAGGAGTCTGGTGTTTAGACTGAGGGAGGTAATGGTACCACTCTATTCTGCATTGCTTAGACCTCACTTGGAATACTGTGTCCAGTTCTGGGCACCTCAATTCAAGAAGGATATCAAAAAGCTGGAGCGTGTCCAGAGGAGGGCGACCAAAGTGGTGAAGGATCTGGAAGTCATGCCCTATGTATGAGGAGCAGCTTAGGGAGCTGGGTATGTTTAGTCTGCAGAAGAGAAGGTTAAGAGGGGACAGGATAACCGTGTTTAAATATTTGAAGGGATGTCACGTTGAGGAGGGAGCGAGCTTGTTCTCTGCTGCTCCAGAGACAAGGACAAGGAGCAATGGATTCAAGCTGCAGGAAATGAGATTCCACCTGAACCTCAGGAAGAACTTCCTGATGGTCAGAGCTGTCCGGCAGTGCAATATGCTGCCTCAGAGTGTGGTGGAGTCTCCTTCTTTGGAGGTTTTTAAGTGGAGGCTAGATAGCCATCTGTTGGGAATGCTTTGATGTATATTCCTGCGTAACAGGGGGTTGGACTCGATGGCCCCGGGGTCTCTTCCAACTCTAAGATTCTATGATTCTAACTATGTGTTCTTTTCAAAGTTGTAGGTTGCCTTGAGTACTTTCCAGGAAAAAAAGTGGGATATAAATAAAGACTACTACTATTACTATTGTACTACTACTAAGAAAAGGGGCTCTCCCATCAGTTGCTACCTGGGTATTTTAACTGGAGATGTTGGGGATGGAAAGCATATAGTTACCATTCTTCTTCAAAGGTAAGGGATGTCTAGAATCTCCAACAGAATCCTTAGCACTCCTGTCATGCTACTATTCTCAAGGGGATCTGTAGTGATATAAAAGTTCCAAAACCGTTGAAGCCATGGGGAATTTTCTTCCCCCCAGGCTTTCAGTTTTTTGGAAAAATGGAAAAAAATAACATATGACACCCTTTATACAATGCACATCTTTTGTTACTTTAGGAACATAAAATACACTGGGTTATGACCTTGCTTGGCATAAAAATGTCATATTATTAAAGGTATTAAATGTACAGCTTATTCAGGAAATAACAACAAATTTAATTTACTTTTAAAAATATTATTATTACAAATGGAGCTAAAAGGTCCTGAACTGTAAAGAACACTTGAACTATAAGGAATGCCTTTGCTTTTGCCAATTTAGGGGGAGAGGGGGAAAAAAAGTCTAACAAATTAAAAATTAAAAACAGAAGAAACATCAGAATTATTAAAAGAATGGAAATTATTTTCTAGTCTTTCATAGTGCCAAGCAGACATAACATTCCCCTAAAAACAACTGAGAAGAGAAAAACAAGATTGGGAATTAAGTGAGGTGAGGTGCTGTACAGTTCTATGTAACTGTCTTATCTGTTGCATAGTTTTTAAAAATAATGTGAGGGAAGTAAATATATGAACAACATGTTGTAAATATTTTAGTTATTATTTTAACAGAAGATACTCCATGGTTCATTTTTTCCAATTTGGAAAAAAAAAATTCAGGAAAATTAATTCCTTTTGGATTTTGCCAAGATTTTTTTTTTGAGGCCTTCACATTTCTAGGAAGCTGCAGTAATAAACCACAAAACACAGTTGGTGTTGTTCCATCAACCCCTCAAAAAAATAAAAATAAAAATGGGGAGCACAGAAAAAAGCAGCCAAAAACTAAACCAGAGGTGTTGCTATGTCATTTCTGGTTTTGGCTCACCAGAAGGGTGAGTGTGAAAAATGACCCCTGCTGTTGGCATAGTTGTCCACCCCTGGTATAAAAATGTAATGTTGATTTGTCCTGAGAACAGGTTCCTGAGAACCAGAGGCTGGACAAAAGTACTCTAGCCTATACCAGCTACTTTTCAACATCCTCGTGGCTTGGAAGGGCTTGCATCCCTTTAAAGAACTGTCAGAATTCTATATGAATCAGGGCTGACATGATCTGCCACTAGACAAAAAAAAAAAATACTGCTCCAAGAAAAGCTGGATTTTAAAGGCTATACAGCACAGATCAGAAACCTCAGGCTGTCTGGCTGAATGTGGCCAGTGGAGCCTCCAGAGTCCACTAGCTTCAGAGCACTGCTTTTCCAAACCTAACTGCAGCATGAGAAGCTACTGAAAAGGTCACATAATTGTTTTGCAAAACATGCAGTTTTTGTACAACACATACACACGTCTTGTCTGCAATCTTATTTATATGCATTGGTTTAAAGCAAGGGGTGGGCAATTGCGTTGGATCCTCAGGCCCATTTTATTTCCCCTGTGGCCCTCTCCAGCTTACCTGGACTACTAAAAATGCCCCTGTAACCTATTTAAAAGGTGAATTATTGTTCCTGTAGGATTCCGGAAGAGGTTATTCACTGGGGGTGGCGGGGGGGGGAATGGCTGATCCAGGGATTCTGGCATGTGTGAGGGCTGTCAAACAGCCTTGCGGCTCATGTGGGCCACAGTTTGCCTACCAGTGACTCAGAAAATTCATCATTTGATTTTCAGCCAGGATTCTGAAGCTGAAGAGCAAAAAAGCTGAAAATGCAATTATCAAGAGCATAAAGTGCCACGTTCTGCCCATCCTAGTCCTCTCTGCAACCCACATAGGCAACGCACCAGAGGTCAACAGGAGTTGCTTCAGTTTCTCCACATTGCCACGGCTGGCCTCGTAGTGTAGCTCCGTCCACCTGTAGTTGTAGCTGGGCGCTGCCTGGTACCGCTTGGCTGGGTGGCGCGAGGACTCCGGTGGGGCCCTGTTGCCATAGGGTGTCCTGGAAAGGGAACTGATGTAGAAGCCCATCTTGCTGCTGGAACAGACACCCTCCGTCCACATGGATGGGCCTCGACGGAGGTACAGAGTGGGATGGCATCAAACTCTGAATCCGTCCTTTGCAGATAAAGAAACGGGTGAGGTGAAGAGGTCAGTTCCCTTAGCATGACTGAACCCAGACCCCACTCTGACTATAAGGTTTAGTTACACTTATCAGCAATAGGACAATTTTGTTGCCTGAGGAAACTGCCTCCCTCCATTTTAGGTACAGAAGCCAGTCGAGCTGCCAGCAGAATTTCACTTCACTCTGAGGACAGAGGGCTGGCTCAGTGGGTGCAGGCCAGGCTTTGTGACACACAGAGTTTTCTCCTCCTAGAGAGGCAAATGGGACTCGGCAGAAATGGTTGCGGGGAGCTTCCACTGCTGGCCCCCAACATCTGCTCTCTGAGAAGGAGGTTGCCTCACTCCATCTAACGGGAGAGCTGGGCCTTGGCTACATGGGTGATAGTCTCCTAGGTACACCTGCGAGGAGAGGGGAAGAAAGGGATGTTGTAGCAGGGAGGTTGAACTTTTACCACAACAATGGCTATGGCAGGAATGGGCAGAGTTTAGGGATCTATAGGATCTGTTGTTTTCACTGGAACTCTAAGGTCCACCAAGGGGAAGCCAACGTAAAGTAGTAGGCCACGCTGGCAGAACTTCACAGTAAGATTGCCTCTCAGCCTCATGTTCAGCCAAGGAATTAGTTATTTTTCTATTTTTTGGTATCACAGCTGGAGCTCCTACAGATCCAATTGCTCCCACCCTAAGTTGTCTGGATTTCAGTAGCTTACCCTATTTGCTGGCATATAAGATTAATTTTTTCCCCTGAAAAATACTGTTTGAAAATGGGGCGCATCTTATACACCAGTGCATCTTATACATCGGCAAACAGCATTTGCCAGCAGATAAATGGGGTGCATCTTATATGCTGGCAAATATGATAATTTGATGGCGAGGGGAAGAGTGCTTTTTCTTGTCACTACTGCTAAAACTCTGTGACTCAGAAATGCTTGCTGATGTATCACCAATTGCCAGGAGACCTACCAGAAGATCCAGATCAACTTTCTACCTGCTCCTGGCCTGTGACATGCCAAGCATTCTCACAACCACTCACTGCTTGGCAACTTCCCCACATCAGGATTACTTCATAGTCCTGATGAGTGAGATGTTTCTGGATAACTTTTCACAGGCTCAGCATCCTTTGACATATATAGAAAGAGAGAAGGGATCAACCCCAGGAGGCGGCTGCTGCCTTTGAATCACGCTTGTGGGTTTCCCATGACCTCTAGATGGGAGTTTTGGTCTGAATGACCAGGGCCATTCTGAAAAGCTAAAACTGTGCTACGGCACTTCCAGAAGACCTATTTATTTCAAAGCATTCTTATTAAGCAATTAAATTTGGCTAGGGACTGAGAGCAAAACAGTTCATTGCTTGTTTATTTTTTATTTTATTGAGCTACTATATATCCTGCCCTTCTCCCAAAGAACAGACCTTGACATTTTTGGTGCATCTTTTTGTGGCCCAGGACTCTCAGGGTTCACTGTTCTTAACAACACCTCACCTGAAGGTTTAATTGCCATTAGGAACCTGAGAAGTTGCCTGATATCTGGTCAGATCATTGGTCCATCTAGCCTAGTACTGACAGCTCTTGACTGGCAGCTGTTCTCCAGAGCTTCTGGCAGGAGTTCTTAAAGCCCTGTCTATAGATCCTGGGAAATGGATCCGGGACCTTTGCACTCAAAATATATGCACTATTATTAAGTTACAGTACTAGATTATCACTAGGGTACAACCTTGGAACACGCTCAACCATAATCAAGAAGCATATGCTCCTAAGCACATACAGAGTGCAGTTTCCTCTCAGCCAGACACACTCCTCCTCCCCACCCCCTGTGCAAAAATAAATCTGGGGTTATAGGACTGGTTTTCTAGGCAGGAATAACACTCCAAAGAGTTTGTCAGGGAACTTTGGCCCACTGGTATCCCAATTCCAACGAAAGTAGGAGCCCTAACAAGACAATACGGTCAGATCCACCCCTTCCTGCAATAGGATCACCGGGTCTTGGCTATGAGGATAGTCCAAGAGTGCAGCAGCTCAGCCCTGGACGTGTGTTGTGTGCATTTCTGAGGGCCGCAGCTGTCCCAACTCACGCTTCTGAGTCGTTTTCTAACCTGATGGCCTCCTTTGAGGCCATTTCGCACCAGGCTGTTATAGCGCTATGATTCCACTTTCAACATCCTGTGGAATCCTGGATTTGCAGTTTCGGGAGGGAAACTGCAAATCCCAGGACTCCACAGGATGTTGAAAGTGGAATCATAGCGCTATAACAGTCTAGTGGGGAAATGGCCTGAGTTTAGGGAGAGCCTGAAGGAGCGGCACATTATCGCGAACCTTCCTTTTGTAAAAAAAATTAAGGGAATCGCGACAGCAGCCAAGGAAGGACGCATCCCTTCTATTTCTGACGGAAAGCGCCGTCCTTCCTCGGCAACCACCGACGACCCCGGGGCCTGGTTGCTTGAAACGGTCCGGCGATCGCACTCGCAACACCAGCAATGACGCCGCCATAACCATGCCCACACTCCCCAATCTGGTGCGGTGCGTAGGGGGGTCGCCGATCCGGATTAACCGGCGCTCTGACCTCATCGCTATTGTCTATCCGGGTGCAAACACGGATCGCCGCGGGAGTGGGCGGGCTTTCCCCGCCGCAGCTGTCGGGAGTCCCCCCCCATCAGCCGCCCTTGCCCGGGCCTCCCACTCCCCAGGATTTGTGTCGCGGGAGCGTCGCGCCCCCGTCCGAGGCCCCCCGGACGCGCTTACCTCCTCCTCCTCCTCCTCCCCCTTGAGCTACGCCGGGAGGCAGCAAAGCCCGCCGCCGGGGCCGCCGCCGCCGCCGCCGCCCCCAACCCACTCCTGGCTCGCCATCGCCCCAGGAACGCCGGGCGGGAAGGGTGGCCGGGAGCTGTGGTCCCTCTTCCCAGCGGGAGCGGGAGCGGGAGCGGCTGTGGCGGCTGCTGGGAAAAGCGGTGCCGCCTCGCTCCTCCCTCGGCTTCCCGACGCAGCCGCCCAGCCAAGCCGCTGTGCGATGGGGAAAGTTCTCCCGGTAAGCTCCGGGAACTGGGCCTCCGGGCCAACACCCAGGGCCGTTTCTGCGCTAGACTGGGAAAGTGCTACTATTCCACTTTCTTTTTTCTTCTTCTTGATATTTTTATTAAAAAATAGTCAGTCTATATCACAATAATCATCACCATAACATAGTCATTATTTTTACAATTCCATTAAAAAGAAAAACATATGCTTATATACCACATTTATCTATATATATCTACCTGTATCTTATTTGGTTTTCAACTTGTGATATAACATCTTCCACCTTCCATTTATCCATCCTCTATTTGTTATCTCCCTTCTAGAATCCATTTCTTAACACTTAACACTTCCTCCCTTCCCTCCTTTGGATCATTCTTTACTGCTAATTCCTATGTGATCTCCGTTAACTTAGATATATATCTTTGCAGACTTGTCTCTTCACATTGTAATATCAATTAACTTAGTTCCATTCTTTAAAAAAAAACATATTATCATCAATCATCAATCTTATTTATTATCCTCTTGACATAATTTTATCCAGTTTTCTTGAATATATTTCTTGATTAATCCCATACTATTCGTTCTCTTATTAATCTCCTCACACTTCATTCTATCTGTTAAATCATCAAAAATAGCGAATTCCAGTACTTTATCTAACCATTCTTCAATTGTAGGTATTTCTGCTCTTTTCCAATATGTTGCGTATACAATCTTTGCTGCTGTAGTCATGTATAAAATTGCTTCTTCCTTTTTTTTATATTTCTTATCAATTTGATGCGTACTATTCCACTTTCAACATCCTGTGGAATTCCGGGGTTTGCAGTTTACTGAGGCCAAAGAGCTCTCTGGCTGAGAATTTTACAGGCCCCTCCCTAAACTGCAAACCTCAGGAGTCCACAGAATGTTGAAAGTGGAATAATAGCACCCTAACAGCCTAGTGCGGAAATGGCCTGGGGCTCCACAGCCCAGGGCTGCCCCCGTGACCGTCTTGAGAGTGGCCAGTGGCCAGGTCACGTACGACCCGCCGCGGGCTTGCCCGAGTGAAAACTGGAAAGGCTTCCTGCACCTTTAACGGGGGCGACGAAGGACTCTCAGCCGCTGTTGCTTGTTCTCTGGTTGTGTAGGAAGCAGCACGTGCTGACATTCCTTCTTTGCACAGCCGTTGAAGATATACATGATGAGCCCTTCCCTTCTCACTCTGGCAGTCTTAAGCCCTCCCCGCTATTTAGTATCCCCTCCAGACGCCTCAAACAACCATACAAGTTATGGACTGTTTGGGCACAGAATCCCTTCGATTTGGACTCTTGTGTGCCTTCAAGTCGTTTCCGACTTAAAGGTGGCCCCGAGGCGGACGTATCACACTGAGAGTGTGTGATGCACCCAAGATCACCCAGTGGGTTTCCATGGCTGTGCAGAGAATCACGCTCTGCTCTCCAGAGTCCTAGTACACTGTTCCAGTGCTGTTACTCCACTTTCAACCTCCTATGGAATCCTGGGCTTTGCAGTTCAGGGAGGGGCCTTTAGAATTCTCAGCCAGAGAGCTCTTTGGCCTCAGTAAACTACAAACCCCAAAATTCCACAGGAGGTTGAAGGTGGAATAATAGCACTATAGCAGCGTAGTGTGGAAAGGCCCATAGTCTAACGCTCAAACCATTACACTACAGTGGCACAAATATGCCTTTGTAGCCTCAAACAATCTATAACTAGCTCAGATGCTTGACTTTAGTCAGAAGGTTAGATTAATTGGGGGAGGGAGAGGGGGGTCCCTTTAACTACGAGCCAACCTGCTGTGCTTAAATACGTGCAGACATGTGTAAATACACGTGTGGCATCTGAAAACAATTTACAATAAGTATGGGTATTTGGCATAAGTCCGGAAGGGATATAAGATGGAACAGATGGTATGGCTGGTGATGGGGCAACAGCACCTGGACTTCTCCTTGCCATAGAACCCTTTTGTCTTTTATTTAAAAATATTTTATAGCTAGGGATTGGGCATGATCATGGTTACAGGTGCATATCTTATAGCCTGGGGAAAGGGAGGATATACATTAAACTAAATAAAAATAGTTTTTTTTTCCAAAAAAACCTTTAAATATGTATCCGCTTCTCTGCAACAACGGTGCTCATTCTCAGGTTAACATCAGGGCAAACTGAACCAAAAGAGTTTGGATATAAGTATTATGTAACAGTATGTAAAAATTATGAAATGATAAATGTCTAAAATAATCAGTTGTTCAAATTAAAGTTACACAGTTGAATTCCATAAGCAGCAATATGAGAGAAGATCTGTCAAAGGCAGATGAATGGCCCAAGGTCTTGTCAGAGTTTTCATACAAGGAAAAGCCAGATGTATTTCAACTCACAGTCCTCATCGTTGGCCAATAAAATTGTTATGGTCTCCAATGTTTCCTCTAGACAAAAGGCCAAAGTGTTGCTTAAAAAGATGACATAATCATACTGATATTCACAAAGAAACAAGTTCATTTCATATTAATGCTAGTGTTGATCTTTAAAAAATAAAAAAATGCTGCATCTTCACAGACGATTCAGAGGTTGTGTTCATATAGTAAGACGTCCACCCCAATCTTTGTGCCTCATCTGTCATCAATTACAGTATCATGAGTCAAACGTAAAGTTCATGATGACCAAGCCTTCTGAAAATACATGACTGCATAGGTTCATAGCAAATAATTAAATTAGAATCAGTTACATCACCTATAAAATGGTATACTTTAAAACAAACATAAGTGGTACACTGTCCATTTTTGAAAGATGTCCTTTCCCATTGTCTGATTTCATTGTTTTGCTCATTATGTTTGTTTGAAAGTGTACCATTTTTTAAACAATGTAATTGATTCTATTTCAGTTGCTATATGTAGTGAACCTGTGCAGTCATGTACTTTCTGAAGGGTCTGTCATCTTTGAGGGTTCATTAACTCTGGATTGTAGCCTTTACTCAGGATACTGCAACTGATGACAGATGAGGCATGAAGGTTTGCCCCAGTGGGTGGCAAAACCCTAAGGAGGGGTCTGTACTACCTGGGTCCAGAAGGAGGGAGAGGTGGAGACAGGAGAGAAGCTGCAGTTGCCAGGGCTAGGGTGTAGGCAGTTTTCACTTTGAATAAATTAGAGGTATTTTCAGTGGTATTTTCAGTTATGTATTTAGGAAAGAAACAAAAGGGTATATCTTTTGTAGTGTTATTCCTATACTGTATTTGCTTCTATTTTGTATTTTTTATTTAGGGCTTTAAGATTTGCATCCAAATGTTGCAGTGCAACTGAGCAGCACAGGTAGAAGAGTCCTGAAATCAAGTCCTGCACTGGCAACTCATTGGATGCTTGGAACTTTTGGGATAGGGCATATGTGTCTGATTTCATAGGCCATTTCCACCCTACACTGTTATAGTGCTATTATTCCATTTTCAACATCTGGTGGAATTCTAGGGTTTGTAGTTTACTGAGGCCAAAGGGCTCTCTGGCTGAGAATTCTAAATGCCCTTCCCTAAACTGCAAACTCTAGGATTCTATAGGATATTGAAAGTGGAATAACAGCACTATAACAATGTAGTGTGGAAATGGCTATAGGATCATAGAGGCAGAAGAGACCACAAGGGCTATCCAGTCCAACCTGCTGCCATGCAGAAATACACCATCAAAGCATTCCTGATAGATTGACATCCAGCCTCTGTTTAAAAAGCTCTAAATAAGGAGACTCCATCATACTCTGAGGTAGTGCATTCCAGTATTGAATTGCTCTTATCATCAGGAAGTTCTTCTTCATGTTTAGATGGATTTAACATTGTTGTATTGCAATTAAAAATATATTGGGACATAAATTGCGATTGTGTTTGCAATATTCAATAACAGTTAAGTCCATGGAACCCTGGGGAATTACATGCACACACATGTAAGTTGCGGGGGGTGGGGGAGAAAACAAGCCTAAATAATAGCCACAGTGCACAAAAAAGTAGCCCTTCCAGGTCAAAATCTTGTCTGGCGGCATTCCCAAAGAGTGTTGCCATCTTTTCAACTGGACTTGTTCCAGAGCAGGGAATCCCATGCTTATGTTAGGCAGTGGTTCAAAGAGGACCAATGACTAGTGATTAGAATCTAATCTAAGCCTTTATTGTTGTAGGAAATCTACTTTTCTCAATAGAGGTTGGATGACTATCTGCTGAAGGCTAGTCCACCATCTTTTGAGGCAGGCTGCTCTGCAGTTGAACAGCTACTACCATCAGGAAGTTCTTCCAGACATCTATTCTAAATCTTTGCACTTGTAATTTAAATCCAAGAGCCTTGATCCTGTCCATTGTAGACAAAGAAAAATGTGTTCCATCATGTTTATGAGAACCGTCCAGATATGTGTAGGGGGCATTCTAGGCTAAGCTACTACATGGCTGAGCATAGCATAAGACATCTGCATGTGGAACTCCACTATGGCTCAGTCACCAGCCCCAGGACTCACTGTGTCACTGGAATAGCATCATGCCCCCTGTAGCCAATCTGTTGCTGGTGGAGAGTGTGGGGGATTGGAGAAGTGTTCCTGTGTCCAAAGACATCTTCTGTTAAGATCCACTAGGGTCCTCCAGATATCTCAGCAGAAGATGCCATTGGTTTGACAGATGTTTCTGGAATCCCCTCTGCTCTTCAGCAGCAATGGAATAGCTACTGGTGGGAGGGATTCTGCAGCACAATAGTGGTGGTGGTGGGTGGCTTTGAATGTTGGAAAGGGAGGAAGAGAATACCAACAACTGTGATGACAAAAGATATATACATACAGAAGTACAAGGTGGACTTAAGCTTGTAAATGTCACTTACAGGATGTTGGCCATAACTGTTTTCTCCATGCTAAATAAAAAGAGCTCTTTTCCATAAAAGATTTGGTTTTCAGGCTCCTTACCATCCTAATCACACTCCCCTGAGTATGTTTCATTTTGTCAATGTCTTTATTACAACTGCAGTATCTATAGCATGTGGAAATTAGCTGCTGAACCTTTTGTTCACTTGGAGTGAAGAGCTGGGGAAACTTTCTGTATCTGTCTGCTACTTAAAGCACATGAGTAGAACCAGTAAGCATGTAGCAACTCAAATTCTCCCACATCTTTAATGTGGGAGATCAGTGTTCATCAAGGAAGCCAATGACATAAGAAACCAGGAGTTGGAGCCCTGTTCTGTGTTGTATATTAAAGTTTATTGAATTACCGTGTAAGAATTTTGCTCTGTAATAAAGTCATCTGGGATCTAAACTGATTATTTACAGACAACACTTCTCATTTCATGATAAAATTCCTACTTTGCTCAGAACAGTATCTACAATAACATTTATTATACTATAGAACAAAACAAAACAACAGGCTGGTTTTTTCTGTCAAGCTTTCCAGATTAATAATAATTAAGTCTCCAATCAGTCGAGAAAAACAACGTTTGAGGAACTGGAGCAGAACACGCACAGGGATCCTGACTTGGTATGCAAGAAACAAAATAAAGATATACCAAATTCTCCCAGGTTCAGAGAAGGGCAACCATTTCCTGACACCCACCATAAGCAGCTGCTCTCTGCAGATCTTAATCTTCACTGACGAAATTCCTGCAATCATCTATGATGCAGTGAAAGATATGTTAATATCAGACTGCCATTCTGAATATAATTACACTTCTGAAAAATCTATAGGATATAAAGTTGGGTGGGGAACCTTTGGATCTCTAAATATTTTGGACTATAGCTCTCATTATCCCTTATCGATGGCTGGGTATCCTGATACTCTCCAAAGGTTCCCCACTCTGCAGAATCCCGACTGACTCCCCTCAGAGGTAGGATTTAAATTAGATCTCACAACCTATTTTCATTTATCGGACGAGTCTTGGAATGGGGATAATACTTATAACAGTTCTGTAGACCCTTTCTTTCAGCATGAAGTAAACTGAAACCAGCTCTCAGCCCCCTGCCATTGAGGAAAAAATTACAGGTCAAAGGGTTTGACATCTTAGCTGCTCAAGCTCTGACGCTTCTCATCTGAGGTTTTAAAAATTTGTTCTGAGGTAAGAGGTGAGGTGGGGGAAAAATGTCAGGATGAGCATGAGAGCTTTAAAGATAGCTGCAAAAGGCCATGTTACCATGGTAGGTTCCAGAGCACGAGGCACAAAATAGGCGACATTCTAGTACTGCAGATGTGACTGTTGTTGCGTGTCTTCAAGTCATTAATGACTTACGGCGACCCTATCATGGGTTTTCTTGGCAAGATTTCTTCAGAGAGGGTTTGCCTTTGCCTTCCTCAGAGGCTGAAAGAGTGTGACTTGCCAAAGTTACCCACTGGGTCCTCCACAGCTGAACAGGGCTTTGAACGGTGGTTTCCAGTGTCACAGTTCAACACTCAAACCACTACAGTTCTGTGCTAAGAACTATATGAGGCTTGTGGCCAGGCCTGTCTTAGTATTTACATAGCCCTTTCCCTAAGCACCTCAGGCACACAGTCTAACAGTTGCTGGGTAAGGTAAGCCAATATCACTATCAGCAATCCTCATACTATAAGCCAGAGGTTGAGGCTGAGAGATAAATTGCTGGCTTAAGGCACTAGGGAAAGATTATGGCTAGACTGAGATTGGAACCAGCCGGCCCCTCCCGAAACTGCCAACCCCAGGATTCCATAGGATGTTGAAAGTGGAATCATCGCACTATAAGAGTGTAGAGTGGAAATGGCCAATGAAAAGGTACTCTTCTTATTGTGGCGCTATACCACTGCTCAATAGGTGCCAGCTTTTGAATCTCTTAGGACATTCTCCTCCAACCACAGCCATACCACACTGTTTGGATTACAACTTCCATTCTTAATGAACATGCTGGCTGAGGGTAGTAGGATTTGTAGTCTAGCACATCCAGAGTTTACAGAAGGCTGTTTGTGACTTAGGGCCAGGTTAGGCATGACAGAGAAAATCCATCTATGAATAGGATCTCTTTTTAATTTTTTTAAAAAGAAACCAAAGGAAAGAATGACTTATTTGAATTGATACTTTTTTGGGAGGGGGGATCTTTTGCTCTCATGCCATTTATCTAATTTGAACCCTCTTGCCTTGAAGCCACTGTTTGCCCCACAGCAGAAAATATAAATGAATCTATATGGCACCTGTATATTTCCCCTAACAGGGCAAAAGTGGCTACAGGAGGGCTTGAAATGAGAAAAAAGGCACAGAGGGAAAAAATTAAGCATCCTATCTAAGCAACTTAACTCCAAGCTAAATAGGATGGCAGCAGCTTTTATTTACTGATATCTTTTTTAAAAATACAAATCAATGATGCACATCATGTGTAGTTCAGCTCTTACCTTAACAACCTATTTTGGCCCAAGGACACAGATACCTCTAAGTCACACAAAACTCTTAAGAAAAAAAAATACTGTAGAGTTCTGTGGCCCTCTAAAGCTTACATCTCCCCAACTCATCAGAGATCAGTCCAATAAAAACTTTTCATCTATTTTGCTACCTGAGGATGCAGCAGTGAGAAAATCTGCACCTTTTGAGTGTCTGCCTGTTGTGTAGAGCCCTGTGAAGAAGACAGCAGTCCTACTGGATGGTTTGCAAGGAAGGATGGGCCTCCATAGTGTCAAATAGCACAGCCACCGATCCTCACCCTTGGATCTGCTTCTGATTGTGGCAGCTGAGTGTGGAACTAATATTGCTTTTTGTAGGTGTGAGCTGCAAAGGTACAAAAACCAACACTAATACCTACAGAAACAAGAAGGAAAGAAAGGAAGATAGCAGTGCTGATGCAGAGACATCTCATCTGGGTTTCCCCTGGCAGGAAGGAATGCAGAAAAATTCATCAGTGCTTCACCTGAGGTCTTTTCGCTCTGTACAGTTATGGTGCTACGATTCCACCTTAATTGCCATTCCTGCATCCCATGGAATGCTGAGATTTGCATTTTAGAGAGAGGATTGAGAATTCCCAGCCAGAGAGCCCCTTTAGTACCTCTGACCAAACTACAAACCCCAGGATTCTACAGGATGGAGCCATAGCAGCAAAAAGGGTATCAGGGTGCTATGGTTGGGTAGCATGAAGGGCTCCTTGATCTGAATTACATTTCAGCCAAGCAGTGAGATACGATTGCCAGCTTTAGCTAAAAATAAGCCTACCTGGCTTGCTCTTGTGCCATTCCGTAGCAGCTTGATGAACTCTAGTAACCAGTAGGTTATGGTTTTCATGGCATGGAGAGTAACATTAAAAACAATGCTGCCTGTAGGTCAAGAGACTGGAGAAAGGGCTGGTAAAAAGTCGGCAACTTTAACTACAGGCACAGAAATAGCAAAGGCTGCCATGGGGGAGAAGGATTTCAGTCTGATTCCAGAAGAAGCCAAGACTTTAAACAACTGGTGTAAAAAAAAGCTGAGTCACATCTGGCAAAGTAAAGAAAGCCCCTATAGGAGACATGGGCAAGGTTCGGGAAAGTTACTGTTTGGATTACAACTCCCAGAATCCCTAGCCATAATGGTTAGTGGGGGATTCTGGGAATTTTGTCCAAAGTAACTTTTTCAAGCACTAGGCGGTTCAAAGTGAATCCATGGAAGGAAGTAACTTCATGAAAGTGGGTTTTGCTGGTGGAGAACCGCTAACTCAAAAGGCAAGGGAGGAGTTAAAACTTGCACTTAAAATACTTCCCCTCCACCCTAAGTCTACAGCGCGATCTACAAAACAGCAGAAAATGGAGAGTGTGAGGCAGCCAGTGGGAAGGAAGGCTTCTTTTGTGCTTTGTTGGAACAGGACGGTGCTGGGGAATCAGCAATGCCTGAAGCACAAGTTGCATGTTCATGTGCTGGAGCAGTGGAGAAACCAAGTGCGTGTGCCAGCGGGGGCGGAGGAAGGTGCAAGGACCACCTCAGTGGGTTGATGGGAGCCCCAGGCAGTTTTGAATTGCAGGTCAGCCCTTTCTTCCTCAGCCTGTTCCTCTGGGTTTGTCCTAGCCTGCTTTGAGGCCATGATGCTGGCAGAGAAAAGGCAGTGCCACTGGATGCTACAAGAGATATACCCACGAGCAGGATGGGGAGGTGAGAGTTCTTCCCTGCCGCTTAGCTGGGGAGGGGTATTTTATCTTTCAGGATCCCAGGTTGATCGGTTCAGGTCCTTGCCTGCGATGGTCTTCTCAGTAGCTTCAAGCTGCAGGGAAGGGATGCAAAGATCCACCGTCTCACATGATGAAAGCTGGTTTCTTACCCCCATGGCCGATTCTCAAGATCTGGCCTCCTGGCTGCTTGGCTTGGCAATTCCAGAGGGAGCTCCGGTTCCATTTAGGGAAGCTTGCCCCTAGATAATGTTTATTATTATTATCATCAGCATCATCATTATTTTTACTATTTTTAAAAAGTCTGTAAAAAAAACAGAGAAAGAGAAGAAAGAGAGTCCACTGGCACACTTGGCCCCTTGGCGCTTGGCATTTCCTGGTCTGCCGCTGCTTCCTCTTTCCACCTCAATGTGGAGCGCCTGGTCCCGATTGCAGCAGGAGGCTTTCCGCCCCTCGTCTGCTCCGTCTGACTGTCCCCCCTGCCCTGTGCACATCACAAGTCCGTGACTTTGTTCTCCACTGCTGCGGCAATCTGTTGCAGGCGGTATCCCAGCTGCATCTTCTGGGCTGTTGGATCCTCTTCCAAAGCTGTAATGATCTAGGAGAAGAGTCAGAGCTATTAGCCAGGAGGGATGGGCTAGTGGGGAGAGGGCTGTAAACACCACCACATCCCAACGTATGAGAATTACTAAAATTACAGTAGCACTCCATTATCTACGGGGGATACATTCCAAAACCCTCTGCAAATAGTACTGAAACGATGGAGGGTACCGAACCCTATACTACAAATTTGTCAAAGCCCATCTCTGAGTCTTTCGCATCTCTTTATGGTCCCTGCAAAACTAAAGGGCTACTTTCAGTGATGCCAGGGCCATTTTCTATGGTGGTATTGGCAGAAGGGTGGCTAAAGTGGGGGGTGGGCAAGCAAGGTATGGGTGGCCAGCCTTCGACCAGGTGCTGTCAGTTCAGGGCAAAGGTTGGGAGGGAGGAAGGTGGGTCTGTGAGCAAAGAGGATGGAGGTCCCTGGCCATCGAGACCCTGCCTGGAAATTCTCAAATTTTCAATTTAACATTTTCAGACTGTGGTTGATCATGGGTAACTGAAACCACAGAAGCTGAGACCACTGATAAGGGGGGACTGCTGTATCAGACAGTGGAATTACTAGGCAAGCCACTGGATTCTCAGGGTTAATGGAGCTCATCCTTAGCCTTCCAAAAGACAAACTAGAAGAACACTCACCAAACGCACACTCACCTGGTCATAGTACTTGTTGATGTACTTGTAGAGTTCATGCAGAGCCACCAAGGAATTGAGTTCACCTGAGTAATTCTGCAGTTGGGAGATAACTGCTGTTAATTACCCTGGAAGCCAAAGGCCCATCCCTTTATGCCACTGAGTCACTCTCAACAGCTGCAGATCCAGCTGTAAACTAGGTAAGCAATGGAGTAAAGGAATTACAGGGTCTCTTCATGGTTCTGAGCTCTATGTGGATCAAGGGGACATCTAATGAGTTTGGAAATATTACTTTTTTAGAGTTTAGTCAGCATGGCTACTATGGCCACACTGCTTGAGGGACTTTGGGAGCTATTTCCAAACAGAAACATTTTCATGTTCTGGGCATATGCACAACTGCAAGCTTTTTTAACCCTGGAGAGACGGTTTGTTCACTAAACACAGTGCTATCTGCTTCTAGCTGCAGCTCCTCAGAGTCTCCTACAGAGATCTTTCCCATGGCTGATCATTTTAAGTGGAGATGCTAGGGACTGAAGCTGGAATCTTCAGCATACAAAGTTTTTGTTCTGCCACTGAGCTATGTGGACCACATAGCTCAGTTAGTGGTCCAAAAATTATCTATGGTCCACATAGCTCAAGTGTTAAGTGGACCACATAATTAATAATTCCACATAACTAATTGTTCCTAATTAGTTAGTGAGATTGAGGCAGTGAGTGCATGGGACTCTCCTTCTCCCCACATTATCCTCACAACAACCCTGTGAGGTAGATCAAGCTGAGAAAGAGAGTGATTGACTCAAAGTGAGTTTCAAGAATCAATGGGGACTTGAACTTGGACATCCCAAGTTCCAGCATGTTAAATCATTATTTCCTTTGCAATAACTGAACAGAGCTGACAAAGAGAATCTGAAAGCCCCATATCCACAATGGAATCCTAGTACTGTAATTGTGTAGTGTCAAAGATCCCTGACACACAGTGCCTGTACATATGCCAGAAGCAATACTGGCACTGAGCTGTCCCCTGCCATCTGTATCTATATTGCAGGGGTGTATCATGGCATATGATTATTCTTCTTATCTCTCAGGATATGGGGCTTTCAGATTATAGCACTATGATTCCACTTTAACTGCTATGGGTGCATCCTGTGGCAACCTGGGATTGGTAGTTTAGTGAGCCAGTAGGGTGTTCTGGCAGAGAACTTGAAATATCCCTAAAGTGTAAATCCCACAATTCCGTAGGATAGAAATGTGGCAGTTCAAGTGGAATCACAGTGCCATAACTGTGTAGCATGCAAGAGCCTCTGATCTAACAACTCTACCGCAAGCTTCAAAAGAAAGGCAGTCTCTAAATTTCTTGACTCAGGTTCAAAGAAAAGATAAAGCCAGCAGTGTAACTGGAAGGGTACCTACTCGTGATAGCTCAGCCAGGGCGGAATTCATCTCCTGGTCACTGGCAGAGATGGTTTGACGGATGTCAGAATAATACCTGCAGAACGGAAATGCTTTTTGTTTACTTCCCCACCCAGCTTTCTGCCTTCCTCCCCCTCTCCACATAATGAGCCTGCTCTCTAAATCTTACCGTTCCACCATCTGCTTATAGCGTGGAATGTCACGGGCGTAGAGCAGCTTGTTAATTGGGGAATCCTGGAAGGAAGACAAAGGGAGCAAGACATTAAGGACTATGCCCAGAAATGCTAGATAGTTGGAGGTAGGATTGGGAGAACAACTACTGTAGAAGGCTTACACCTGTCTCATCTCTTAAAACTGGGTGGGCCAGATACAGCCCCAAGACAATTCTTGCAAATTCAGTGACATTTTACCCTCTTACTTTTTTCTTTTTTTTTTTTGCTCCAAAATAGTAAATTAGGCTTCCAAAAGCATAATGTGGAGAAGAATCTGCCATGTGCCACTTCAAAGGAAACGTTTTCACCTAGTGAGGGTCTTTTTCCAGAACTTAAGGGCCCCATCAGCCTAAAACAAGCCCAGTGGAGGAGAGGGAGTTCTGAACTGGTAAATCTTTCACCCTGGAAGTTCATGGGGCCATGAATTTCCATTTTTGGACAAAAAAATAATAATAATACAGTACTTGGGTATCTACGAGGTGTCAGGCCTTGTGAGGTCCCCGTAGCGGCAAAGCCTCCTGGCCCTTTGAAGTCATATTGTTGTTGTGTGCCCTCAAGTTGTTTTTGGCCTAGGTGACCCTAAGGTAAACCTATCAGTGGGTTTTCTTGGCAAGATTTGTTTAAAGGGGGTTTGACTTTGCCTTCATCTGAGGCTGAGAGAGTGTGACTTGCCCAAGATTACTCTGTGAGTTTCCATGGTCAAGGGGAGATTTCACACTCTGGTCTCCAGAGTCATAGCCCAAGGCTCAAAGCACTGCACGTTGCTGTCTCTCTGAAGTCGCCTAAGCCCTTCTTAATACAAGGAATCTATTTCCAGCCCTCCTGTAAATTCAAGGAACTACCCAGGACCTGATTGTGGATTTCAGAGATAATGTTATATGACAATTACTCAGGCAGCCATCTTATTCTCCTTTAGATTAAAAAGACATCAAGGATTCCAGTAGCTAAGTAGGAAAAATAAATTTCTAAGCTTATGGCCCTTTCCTCACGGGGGGAACGGGGTGGCGCATGCAGGGGCGGACCTTACCTCGTAGCGAGTTGCTCCGTCCCTGCGGGGAGCGCGGATTCACCGTTCTAAACGCTGCCAAATTTTGGCGGCGCTCAGCGGTGCCCAAAATGGCGGCTGGCGGCTTCCGGCGGTGCTCCGCCACTCAGGGCAGCGCGCCAGCCAGAAGCCCGCCCCCAGGCAGATCTGCAGGGACGCGCTACTGCGTCTCTGCAGTTCTTCACCGGGGGCTGCCACGGAGCAGCGCGGGCGAGTTTCATAAAAACCACTTGTGAAGGTGGTTTTTATAAAACTCGCAGTGCCACCCCCGCGGCTGTGCTAGAGCAGTTTGAGGTGTAGAACCTCACTTTTTCAAACTGCTCTAGCGTACCCTGTGGTGAAGAAGACCTCCTGGAGAGGTCACCCTAGCGTGGGCAATATGCCCGTGTGGAAAGGGCCTATAATACATCTGATGAAATGGACTAGAGTCCACAAAGCTTATGGTACATTTTTTCTTTCCCAGTTAGTCTCAAAAGTGAAACTGGATTCCTTTACATCTTTACATGACACTTATTACGACCAAATGTCTCTACTCTAAATGTTGCTCTGCTCCAAATGATAATTTTGGAAAATGTGGATATGTGAAATACACACAACCAAGTGAAGCCAAAAGCTTGTGGTGGTGGTGGTGGTGGTGTGCCTTCAAGTTGTTTCTGACTTTAGGTGGCCCCAGAACAAACCTGTCATGAGGGTTTCTTGGCAAGATTTGTTCAGAGGGAGCTTGCCACTGCCAAACTCTGAGCCTTAGAGTGTGGTTTGCCCAAGGCTTACCCGGCCCAGCTTGTGATCAGCGAGGGTGCAGGAGTCCATGAAGGTCTGAGCAATGACCAGCAGCACAGCATCAACATTATCCGACGTCTGCACATCAAAGACAAACTGGGGATTCTTGATGATGTTGATCCAGAACCTCAGAGGCAGGCTGTGGAGAGAAGAATAGCTCAATTGGCCACCTCTTGGGGGTGGTTTAGCATGGCAGAGGGTTGGACTAGAATGACCTTGTCATTATCTCTTTCAGCTCTGTCATTCAATGGACAACATCCTTTGCTGAGGAGCTCTACATGTGAAGTGCTTTGGCATCAGAAGCTTAATTAGGGAAATCCAGTGCATTAAAGCAAAGGGGAAGCGAGAGTAAATGTAGCACATTAGAAGGTAGGCTATGTGTTTGCATGTGTGTATGGGGGAGTGATTTTCATTCTGACTCAGTCAGTACATGGGAAACGGAATTTTAACCCATCACTGCTTAACTGCAATCCCATGGAAAGTTCCTTTCTCCACCAGTTTTCCTAGTAACAAACCAATGGCATTCTGCTTAGTGTCACATCTTCTTTGACTCTTGGAGCATTTCTTTTGAATCTTCAAAATTTGTGTTATCACCAATATATTAAAATACTCTGGGCAGGTTGACATTCTCTGAGCCTCAGTTCCCTTACCTGGAAAATGGGGATAACAACAGCCTCACCCATACCACTAGTGTATGTGAGTTAAACAAGCACAGGTTGATGTTTTGCCCAAGTATTTTCTTTTTCTGGCCAACAGAGAATATGACACCAGACAACATCAGGGGGATGTTCTGCTTTTGAGAAGCACTAAGGCAAACACTTTGGATACATACCTGTTTGTCTTCCAGATATGGATGGTCTCTGGGTCTGTGATCCCATGATTCAGTGCCTGCTCATCCAGCAGATCAAAGAAATACTTCACAGCCAGAGGGACAGGACGGCTGGTACTGAGGATCACTTGGAACAAGTCATCCACAAACTTCTGCAGTGTTCCCTGTGGGCAGAAATCAGGTCAGGGATTTCAGGCCAGAAACAGGTAGTGATCTTATGGGGGCCACACATGGCCCATGGGCTGCACCCTGCCCACCCCGTTACAAAGACATTATAATGCTGCCTGTTTTATTTTCAGTTCCCATGATGAACTGCTGTTGGATCATATCAAATTGCACAACCTGGGCTAATAGTGCAATTATATACATTTTTACTGAGCAGTACACTTCACTGTTTATCAAGGGGCTTCCTCCCAGGACAGTGTGCACAGTGTTGGCAATCTGAAAGGACACAGTGAAAGAAATGAAGAAGAAGGAAGAGACCAGAATCTGAGGGGCTCCTGACTACCTTCATGGAGAGAAGGCGGGTTAGATAGATCTCTGGGATGGCCTTAGCTCTCTCTCGCTCCCGCAAACTCCCCCGTCGATGTTTTGGAAGCTCAGGCTCCTCAGTGGGCTTCACAAGGTGCCAAAGCTTCATCCCACCTTCGTCAGCATCTTCCAGCATGGGAGTCTCTACAGTACAGACAGCAAGGAAGTCCAGTCAATGTCTAAGTTTGGGAACTCGTGTCTGAGAGAGCATTCTTTTTCTTTATGATCCCACCCCTTCTCCAAAGTGTCTTGTGAGGTGTACATGGCTATTCTACCAGTATTTCCTGATTTCTTTATAGATAGGAAAACAATTGGTGCCTCCGAACACCCAGAATGGCTAACAACAACAACAAAATCTGATTATGAAATACAGTAAAATTACCTAAACAGCAAAAACATAATAAAACAGGCAGACACAGCAGGCAAATAACTGAAAAGCAACTTCTCAAATAAAAAGGTCTTCACCCTAGAATGAAATGCCATGAAAGAGAAAAGAATCCCACTTTCGTGTGCAAAATTTACTCTCATAATAATTCTGCAAGATGATGGGGAACAGGAGGAAGAAAGAGACTGACTGGGCCAAGCTCCCTCAGTGAGTTTTATAGGAGAGTGGGGATCTGAACCTGAGATGCAACAATTCTAGTCCAACATGTTTAACCACTAGACCACATAGCTCCTCTCAGTGAATGCCATTCTTCTCCTCTCTTGACCCTTCTGTCTACTTATGCTGCTATTCATCCAGTTTTTTTCTCCATTAGCCATTTCTGTGCCAGTTTTGTTGGCTTTTCATTCTCAAAGCAGTTTGCAACACAAGCACAGACAACAAAAGGAGTAACTAAAAATAACAAATTAACAAACAAATGACCCCCCTGAGCAATAATAATATTCATTAAATCAATTCATTAAAAATCATGAGTAACTTATAACAGTGTCAAAACAGGGAATATTTATTTATATTTTAAAAAGGAGTTGGAGTGGCTCACTTTCTCCAGGAATGTAATCCTGATTCTCTCTGGGAAGGTGCTTGGTCATACGAGGAACCAGGGCGACTGTGGCTCCATCGGGCACCTGTATATGAATTAAGAAAGCCTTAGGTTAAAGAAGATTCTGCATTTAAAATATTCCATTGTTTTCTAGATGGTTACTTGAAAATCGTGGTTATCAGACCGCATCTGGGATATTATGTCCAGTTGTAGGCACTACAGTTCAAGAAGGATATTGACAAGCTGGAACATGTTCAGGGAAGAGTGACCAAGATGATCAAAGGTCTGAAAACTAAGCCTTAGGAGGAATGACTGAGGGAGTTCAGTATGTTTAGTGTGGAGAAGAGGAGACTGAGAAGTGATATGACAGCTATTTTTAAATATCTGAAAGGATGTCATGTAGAAGATGAAGACAGCTTGTTTTCTGCTGCTCCGGAGACTGAGACAAAAACCAATGGATTCAAATTACAAGAAAAGAGATTCCACCTAAACATTAGGAAGACCTTTTTTATTGTACGAGTGGTTCAACAGTGGAATAGGCTGCCTCAGCTGGTGGTGGCTTCTTCATCTTTGGAGGTCTTTAAACAGAAGTTGGATGGGCATCTTTCAGGAGTGCCTTAGCTGCGTATTCCTGTATGGTAGGGGATTGGATTAGATGGCCCTTGTGGTCCCTTCCAACTCTAAGAGTCTATGATTCTATGATTCTGCTTTGGACCAAATCGTGCTATGCTCCACATGTACAGTACAAACAGCCAAGGGCTTTGGACATAGTAGGAGTCAGCTGGAAATAACTCAGCAGCATACATACATATATTTGAAAATGCTCAGGGATGCTCCAAGGTGTCAAAAGGTGTTAAGGGCATATCTGTACATCCTTAGCTTGTGTGTTGTTCATTCAATTTGATGGTGGGTTTGTTCTCTATAAAGACTGTAGAATTGTTTTTTGTTTGTATTTTAAATGGGAGGCTTTGGTTGCTTCCTAGCAGATGATTCCTTTTGCTACCAATTAAAAGGCACTGCAGGAGTACTTCCACTGGAAAAGTCTCAACTGGAAGCCTCCCTCAGTCTGTAAAGGTGTGATGATTACTATTTTTACCTATTTTGGGGGAATGTATACCCTGACTTATCATCATAAAAGCAGCTCTTCAGATGATCCTTTTCAGAACAAATAAAAATGTTTAAAGAAACGGTTTAAACAGGAAATTGCAAGATTCATCTTAAATTGGGGGCAAGAGGGAGTGTTTACTATGTTACTAAAGCATAGCAAGTGAGACAAATGCTCGCAGAATGTATCTCAAACTGGTAGACATCTAGGGAAGAACCATAGATTAGAGGTGAAAGTTGCTTTGCATGCAGAAAGTCTGAGGTTCAATCCTGAGTGTTTCCAGTTAAAAAGAGTGCAGAAGAGCTAATGAGAAAGAGATTCTGCCAGAGCCTCAGGAAACTGGCTTCTAACTACAGTAGACCAGCAGTTGGAAAACTTGCTTTTGGAGGCTGTAACTCCCAGACCCTCCCTCAGGCAGCGTGGCCAGGGTGGGATTGGTGGTTTCTGGGAGATGTAATTGGAAAAGATTAACTTTCTCAGCCTCTGGAATACACCTAGATTAGACAGACAAATCACTCCAAGTCTGTACCCAGTTTAAATACAGGGGCCTTTAAACCTTGTGTTCTCTGATCAAATTTCTTGACTTAGCAGAAATGGATAAATTAAATATCTTAATTAAAGAAAGATCACTGGGTAAATTTAAGAAAGATTGAGATAAATTGGTTGTTTATTTGTGTACTCACTGGGGAAGAGAATCAACTTTTGGTTTTGAAAATTGATAACTTAGTAATTGTTATTAATCTGTTTAAGTGTGTGATAGTGTTTCAAGACAGAGAAAGTATATTATTTCACTATAATAACTAACACCTGGGGGGTTAGAAGTCATATGTTTTAGCTCCTTTTCATTTTAGTTTAGTCTAGTTTTGTTTAGCTTAGTTTAGTGTTTAATTTCAGCTTTTTTATTATCTAGTTTGTAGTTTGTTTTGTTATATTGTGTGTACTCCTATGTATGTAGTTCTATATATTACAGTAATTGTTAATAAAAAAATTTTTTAAAAAAAATAAACCTAGTATTCTTATTTATCTGCATGATTTGGCTCTGTTCTGAAGTTTTGCATAAATATGGAACTGGGAATAAATTTCACCCATCTGGAATAAGGCTGAAAATGTCCTGTACAAGTTTCCATATGACATAGCTGCATGCATTTTCATCGACTCCTGAGTCAGAAAGGACTAAAGGGTTACCTGGTACAACCATAGACCGCAAAGTAGGACCTTCTTTTCACTGGACCTTGCCTGTCTAGAATTAGACACGAGGTGTTACAACCAAACGGCAACGTGGGCTTCAAAACAGGCACTTGCAGAGAAATCAGTATGGGCAGCTCATGCATGTGTTGTCAAGCTAGGAAGGATAAACCAAAGAGGCAAGCCAATTTAAGAAAACAAGAACCTTACCTTGTAGTGCTGCAGTGTATTGAGACGCTTCCAGTTGCCCTGGACAACCGAAGTTACATCCTCGTCAGAGAGGATGAGGTGACCAGCTAGCCCCGATCTCCATTCTAGTACCACCAGACACAGAAGAGCAAACAAACAAACAAAAAAGAGGATACCAATAGCCATGTTTAAGAACATCACAGAGCAAAGACCATCACCTTCACACCCACTAGGAGGGGAAGAGGACACCTGCCCTGGGTCTGCAGCCAGATGCTCAACATCTTCTTGGTGGTGTCTCCCCACAGCAACTTCCTGTTGACTACCTGGTATTGGCCAAAAGTAGATGGCATTTGTTTGCAGTTGCCTAACAGTTTGTAGAAAGTGGCCTCTACCCAGGCACAGGGGTGGAGTGGAGGAAGGACACAAAGTTGCAGATCCAGGAGGTAGGCCAGTGGGTTTCCATTAAGGGCACCACCAACCCACTGTAAAACCTGATTATTCCAGTGCCACCAAGCCTGCTATTCTACTCACCCAGATCAAGGGAGTCTGGATCGGGTCGGTGGCAGTAAGGGGTCCCTTTGTAGATCTGGTCAAGGATCTTCTCCTTCACCTGAGTGATTGTGTCACAGTCCAGAGCCTTCACCAACACCCCCTGAGCACCCTCCGTGCCTCCCATTGTGCTCCCAGCTTGAGCCAAGACAGTTAGCGTCTGCAATCAATCAATCAGTCAATCAATCAATCAATCAATCAAAGAAACAAGACAAGTTGCCTCAGCTGCACTCTAGTTGCCCACCTCTCCTTGTAGCCACATGCTAAGGGCTAATGATAAACCCCAATGTTATTGTGACCCAAAGAAACAGCCCGGCCTGATGCATAGGACCTGAGCCTCAGCCACCAGGCTGGAACCAGACAGGAAACCTAACACTGAATTGACTTTCATAAAACTCATACAAGGGGTGCCATGCGGTAACATTTGCAGATGAGAATTGATGAGCAGAACAGAGTATTCAACCCTTTTCCTGTCTACTAGACTTTCTTTCTATTTTTTTTTCCATTTAATGCATTTATATCACCTTCTTATTATCCAAGGAAGAGGTGAGTTAATATAAAAAAAATCTCCTGGTACACTGTATAGCTTAGTGAGGATTTGATCTTGCATGACACATCAGCATGGTTTGCTTTCCCCAAACAGCCCCCCAAAGCAGAATTAAACCTCAATGGGAAAGGGCATTTACAATAGATTATGAATGAGTAGAGAGGAGTGAAGAAACTTCTGCTGAGACTCCCCTGCATAACAGTTATTTTGAGAAACTTGGGTCTGGAATCTGGAATCATATATTTCCTGAAATAAGTGTCAACCAGAAAAGTAAAAAGCCCTAATGACTCAGAGGCTGGAATCAGTCCACCATGTGGGATATGCAGGGTTGCTATGTTCCCTAGCCCTAGGTAGCCCTAGATAGCAGGGAACATCTTGAGTTAAAAAAATTTAAAGTTTAAAAATGGAGGGAGGCTGTAGTAAGCACAATGGGGGATTCTATCCTCCATGGTACAGTGCAGCCTCTCTAGACCTTGGGTAGTTGCCCACCCCTCCTGTAAGCTTTCTGATCAAGAAGGAACTTGAACTCAGGTTTCTCTGTTCCAAGTGTAGCACTCCTAAATGTTAAACTGTACTGGCTCTCACAGGTCAATGGTTACAGTGTCAAGGGTATAACACAGTGACAGAAAAACAATGCAACATCAATGTGATTTATTTGCATAATATTAACTTCTGCATAATGCATTCTATTTGCATATTATGCACATTTCCATAATAGGGAAACATGATACCCTATTTGGGGAAATTGGAATATGCCAACTTTAGGAGTAGGCATGGACAGAATGGAGGAGAGTAGAAGAGGTGGGATCTGGATATTTAGAAATAGGGCTGTTCAGTGGCAATGCCACTGAAAAAAAAAATCCAGCCTGGACTCTGTGGCTGACAAAAAGGCTCTGGCTGAAACGAGAGGCCCAACACTGGCTCTAACTGGTCCTTTTCCCAGCCATGCTTCAGTAGTGCTCTCACCAGCGTGCGATATTCCAGGTCTTCTCGGAGAAGGCGGTTGTCATTCAAAGTGTACTTGGCTTTCCCTGTGACCCAGTCCACTGGCCCCTTGTCCACCTGATGCTTAATCCCTCGGAAGAGCATATAGAGGGGCTCCCCAACAGAATCCTAGCGGAGAAACAGAGAAGGCCTCTTCAGCCATCACACAGGAGTTCTGGCATTTCTATCCCCTAGAATTTGTTCAGTGAAAATGCCACTTTTCGAACCACTGCCTGTGGACTAGTGGGCTGGTCTCAGCCTGACCTAAGCTGGCTTGTATCAGCAGCACTACTGTCATACAAATATATGGGCATGTATATCTATGAAGACACAGGTCCTAAAATGCATGTTTGGGGTAAAGTTTGGTCTCAGGTTTGAAAAGGCTTAAGATTAAAGATTGATCTTTGACCAGTGAGCTCACTGTGCCTCAGTCTTGAATAAAGGATGACTTAGCCAGCAGCCAGCTTGCAAGGATCAACATCAAAAATGTCTTGGACTCAGCCTAGCTGCCAGTGCCAAGAAAGGAGGGGTCATGGGTTCTGATTTCATAGTTGTGAAGAATAAAAATTCCTGATGTGTCACCTTTTCTTACTACCCTTATTCTATTGAACTCTTGGAAATGTTATTGCATCTTACTTGTGCCTTCATTAAAGGAATCTAACTATTGTCCCCATCTTGCTCAGACAATACTAGTAGACAGGGCAGAGAGCTACATGTCAGGTACTCCACTTTTACTTCTCCCCATTAATGGTTTAGATGGATATCTTACCCTTACAAATGCATAGAGGCAGATGGACATCCAGTTGGTCAGCAACTTCTCAACCACTGTTTCTGTCCTAAAAAGGAATCCAGGTTTATTACAATCCTGTCCTCTCTGATAGGGTGTACTTAGCTTTCCCTGTTGCCCAGTCCAATCCCCAGGTAGTTTATTTACTTCTTTATTAGTCAAATTTAAATCCCACATCTCCTCCAGTGAGCTTGCGGGGGCATACATTGCTCCTCCCCTCTCCCTATTTTTATTCTCACAACAACTCTGTGAGACTGAAAAAGAAAGTGTGACTAGACTAAGGCTACACAGGGAATTTCATGGCTCAGTAAAGTCTTGAACCTGGAGCTCCTAAATTCCAGTCTGACATTCTAATAAATGCATCATACCTGGGATTATGCACAACTGATTGGGATTATGCATTAATCAGGAATTAATGGTGGCATGAATTGCTACCTAGAAGGGATTTTAACAGAAGATTACAAGAGTTCAAAGATCAGCAGCTATTGCTTTATTTTGAAGACTACTTTAATCTCTCTCTCTTTTATCCCATCAGGAGCCCACAAAGCAATTTATGTAACAAACCTGAAACAAATCACTAGCCAAAAAATAAAAATAAAACTAATGTATCAAAAGGAACAAGGTTAAATCATACATTAAAAAACCACTAATAGCCAGACAGAGTAAACATGTTTTTACTGCCAGATATCTGGCAGGTTAGTCTCAACATCTGTGAGAAGGAGTTCCAGAACTGGGGTGCTGTTACAGGAATAGCCCTATAGCACATTCCCATCTGCTCAGGTAATAAACCACTGATGGTGATGGCAGAACCACAGATTTGTGATTCTCCTGGAAACACTTGGATGGCTTCTGTTGGAAATGGAGTACTGAGTTAGATAGCTGTTGTGAATAGCCAGTAGTCATATAAGGTTCACCCATGCTCATTCTCTGTTCCTGGGTTTGTGCAAACTGCCAGTTTTCTAAGAATCCAGTTTGAGCTGAAAGGTGGTTCAGCTTAAGAAGACAAGAGCCATACTGGACCAGGCCAAAGGCTAAAGAACCCAGCATTCCATCCCCACATTGGCCAATCAGATGCTTCTGAGAAGCCCACAAATAGGACACAATAACACCTTCATGCTTGAGTTCTCCAGCAACAGGTTTTTAGAAGCACACCATCTCTAATCATGGTGGTAGCAGGTGGTTGTTATTACTACTAAACTTGTCCTTCACAAATTTGATTATTCCCTTCAGCTTCCTTCTCTTGCCCAGATTTCTCACCTTCGCAGCATCAGCTTAGGGTTCTTGGCTACATATTGCTCCACTAGATCGTTCAGGAGAGTCTTCAGGATGTCTGTGAAGTATTCAAGTTTCCCATGCAATGAGACCGTGAGAAGTGATGCAACATAGGCCCGATCTCTTGGAGAGAATGTGCGCTGGATTTCCAAGGTGTGGATAAACTAGACAAAGCGGGGGAGGGACATAAACATGGCACTGTTGTTGGTAAACAATCATTTCTTCTGGCTGGGGGCCCAAACAGCTATTTTAATTGACTGGTGAGCCATCCTCAAAAATGCAAGAAACTTGACAGCTTACAAGGTTGTTGAAATCAACAGTGGAACAAATTAAGGAAGTGTGGTGGAGCCAAATGATCAAGGGACAAATGGAAAGCATCCACAAGGAGAAGATTCTGTGCAGAATCAGAGGCTCAATACCTCAAAAATTATGGATATCTTAAAATGACACACTTGCTTGAAACACACGATAAAGATGTGACAGGGTAGCAGAAACGCACTCCTTGGCCACAGGAGTGGGCAACAGATTTTTCAGGAGAAATGCATATAGTTGTACATGTCAGGAATGCCAGATTCATGGTTGTCACAGAGCATCATGCAATGTACTTAACTGGCAGGCACCATCCCACTTCTCTTTCATGTGTTCTGTTCTACAGAACCTGGATAAGTTAATTTTTCAGAATATAGCTCCCAGAATCCCCCAGCCAGTTCCCAGTATTATCCAGCTAGGGGACTCTGGGAACTACTGTCCAAGAAGTAACTGTTCCAAAGTCTGCACTGAGTCCATTAAGGGAGTGATTTGAACAGCCTTGTTATCTCTATCCTGTGGTACTGATAACTATCACTCAAGTCAAAGGGAAAAGGAACAGGGGCTGGAAGTTACACTGTGTGATGCTCCCAGGATTTGAGTTAATTTAGTATGGTATGTCAAACCTTCAACACAGGAGTGGATAACAAGTGGACCACGGGCAATGTGTGTCCACTGAATCATCTCCTTCTATGGCCATTTCCGCACTAGACCATTATAGCACTATGATTCCACTTTCAACCTCCTATGGAATCCTGGGGTTTGCAGTTAAGGGAGGGGCCAGCTGGCCCCTCCCTAAACTGCAAACCCCAGGATTCCATAGGAGGTTGAAAGTGGAATCATAGCGCTATAACAGTTCTGTGTGGAAGTGGCCTATGTTATAGCACTCACTGCTCCCTCCAAAGCAGAACTGGTGGCATTAGACAAGGCTTCTACCATCTGCCTACTGAACTGCAGACCCTTTCTCCTAATTCTTCCCATCCTGTCCTTCAGAAAGGGGAACAGACTATGGTGCAGGAGGATGTCTGACCCCCCTACTGCAACATAGAGAATTGCCACAGTTGCTGCCAAATTTGGGTGGCAAAAACAACAAAGTCTAGTGGTGTCAGTAAATGTGTAGCATCTTTGGGGAGCTCAGTACAACCCTGCTGACCTCAAAGTTGCTAACTCCAGTTTTAGCTGAAACTTATTCTTTCTGCTAGTTTCTCAAATTCTGGTTTGGCCTGGTTACTAAACCTTTAAAAGAAACTTCCTTCAAGTTCTGAAATGTTTCTATGCAACAGGAAGGACTAGAAATGTGCCTTTATTATAATGTGGAATGGATTTTGCTCTCAAAGACACATTTTTTGCTGTGTTGCATGATTTTAGCTTTTTTAGCCTAGTCTCACCTCTGCCTGCCACAACACCGATGATTTATATGATTTTATCATTTATTAAATCCAAACTCCAAAATACACATTAGTATATTTTTATTGAAAACATGTGTATGTAAATTTTAAACAACACACCTTGGTAAGAAAAAGCTTGCTGTTGAGAAGATTGGAGAGCTGCACCAGGCCTTGTTCAACCGTTTGTCTCCGAGATTCTGGTACATCCAGATCCCTCTGTAATGGTGACTCGCGGTGACCAGGGAAGAAAATGCGTTCTGCATACGTCTTATAATCCAGGAAGGGAATCCCAGTCCCAACTAAGTCACTGGTGAGATCCATCATCTCTGTCATGAGGTCTGGAAAGAAAGGAAGCACCCATGTTATGGGGAAGAGGCCTGAAAGGGGAGGAATATAAGAAGCCAAATCAGTTGTTCATCTAGCCTGGACTGCACTGACTGGCCACAGCTCTCCAGGGTCTAAAGAAGAACATCACCTCCTATCTGATCCTTTGGTCACTTGGGATGCCATGAATTGAACCTGGGAACTGCATATCCAAATTATGTGCTTGGTGGCTGAACCACAGCCCCTCCCCTGCCATGGCTGCTAACCATGGTGTTCTGAGGAAGCTCAAACTAGGGGCCCTTCTGCACCATACAATTACAATACAATGATTCCACTTTAACTCTCATGGTACCATCATATGGCATTCCGGGATTTGAAGTGTAGGGGGGGCATTTAGAATTCCCAGCCAGAGAGCTCCAATGCCTCTCTAGACTAAAAACCTCAGGATTCCATAGGATGCAGCCATGGCAGTTAAAGTGGATTCATAGTGCTATAACTGTGTAGTGTTCTTCCTTGCTCTGGGAAGGGGTGCTGTGATCTTACAGTTAAAATGAGTGAACCAGCCAGCCAGGACTGGTTCTGCTCAACTCCCTGGGCTCCAAAACTTAACAACAGCTGCCTTAAACTGGGCAATTAAGCAGTTCTGATGCAGGAAAGAAAACACTTTGTTAGAGCTGGCTTCCTCAGCCTGGCACCTCCTCATGTGTCTGGAACTACAAGCTTCATCCCCAGGCAGCAAGACTTGAGATGAAAGGAGCTGTAGTCCAAGCATATGTGGAGAGTTCTTGAGTTGACATAGCTTGCCTTAAAGCTTAGCCCCTGAGAGGATTCCACACCACCAGCAGCAAGGGCAAAGCACTCCTTCCAATTCTACCTGTGAATTCTTTTTTGCATCGATCCCGGACACTTGTTTCCAGATTTTCTAGCTGGATCTGAACCTTCTTGTAGTCTCTCAGAGCCTGTTTGCTCTTCCTCCTAGAAAGAAAAAGAAGAGGCAACACTGATCCCTGTGCTTTCAGCATTTTCTGCTAAATAATCTGTTTTGTCAACTATGAAATCAAAAAATCAGGTGGCATTGGACCTGATGTAAAATGTTTACAGTGTATATTTCGTTCTTTGCACTGATGGATGATTGGTGAAGGGGGAAGTATCCTCCATAGTGCAGGATTTCTGATAATATTTGGAATTGGGGAGAAGTTGCAGGGGATCAGAGAAAAATTGGCAGATGTTTGGCGACAGGTATAACCTGCCAGTGAGGAATCAGACTGTAAATACAGGAAGATATAATTCAGATTAAACTTGCCCTATATTGATTAATTATTGGACCCCAAACTTTTGCCAGTTCTTTGCCCTTTTAAATTGCAAAATATCTTACAGTAAAGTACACAACAAGAGACAAAGTTACAAGTATTTAAATCCAAAATATTTTAAAAGACATGTTGACTTTGTATTCTTTCCGTATTATCACAGAATTACTGCAGACTTGTATCATTTCGTAGCTACGAAAGTTAAAAGCTCTTCTTTTCAAAATTTATTTTAGTTTTTGAGATGTGTGGCGGCTCTGCCAGTGCTGTGCTATCTTCATATGTTCCTCATTAATCCAGCTGACTGGAGTATAACACGAACTGAGCAACATCTCAGAGGTATGAAGTTCAGGGAAAGAGCTTCACTCATGGAAATACAATTGATGCCAACCCTGCAATCATTTTGGCTGAAGATTATTTTTTTTCTTTTGACTGTGGCGCTTTAAGACGAGAAGTCTGCCTTACCTGTTTTTTAAAAAAATGCCTTTTATCATTGTAGCATCATTTATCTTTTTCTCCTTACTACTGTACTGTTTTTATTACTTGTTGTGGTCATGTGGCCATTTGAGATCATATTTATTGTTCAGTGCCTCAACACCTTTTGATAAAGGACAGTTTATAAATGTGCAAACCAAACAGCTTGCTGCCTTATATTGCAATTAAAACTCCAAGACATTTGGCAGGTTGCAGGAAGACTGGAATAAAGAATTTGCAGTCAAAACATCTTCCTGCTTCTCACCTGTATATGAAGACAATGATGAGAACAATCAAAGCAACAAAGGAGGCTCCAACACCCAATCCAATCTGTGCTTCCAGGGGAAAGTTGAGCTGACTCTCTGTGTCATATTGCACCCGACCAAGTGAAAAGTTCATATTCCCCATCTGAACCTGCAGGGTGATGAAAAGATGCCAGATCAGATACCACCCTGAAGACTCCTGCACTCATCTGATTCCAGAATGTAAGAAGAGTCAGGTTTGGTGAATACTTGCATGGAAGGCTATCAGGACATCTCAGAAACATCCAGGCAGGATTAGGACAAAAGTTTGCCTGAACCTCTAGAAAGCTGCTGCCAGTCAGAGCAATAACAGGTGAGACAGGTCAGTGTCTGACTCAGTAGGAGGCCAGTTCCCATGTTTCAATGTGAAGTGATGATAAAGGTCTCTCTTACTTGTGTGTGTGTATGTTTGTGTGCATGGATGCATGCACGTGTGTTTTGGGCTCTTTGAATGTTGTGCTGGCAGAGGGCCATTAACCCTTCTTTCTCATCCCCTTCCCCAGATGTAACCTTCCCATCTCAAAGCTGCTGAAAGACACACTGGGGGAACAAATGAATAATAGCTGTAGCAGAATCACCTTCCTACCCCTGCTTCCATAATGGACTTTTGATCATTGCAGTTTTCAAAGCAAAAAGATAACAATATAGCTGTTAAAAACAATGCCTTCTTTAAGCAGGTCATTGTTTTATATCCAGGTAAGACTCTGAAAACAGCATTCCCTCCCTTCTCCACACCACTCCTGTTCCTCTCCTCCCCCAAATATTTCCTGCTTCACCCACCCCATTCTAACATTCCCCTTCCTGCCTTGATCCTCTCTCTCTTTCACACTACTAGTTATAGCTCTACTGATTCCTCTTTAACTGCAATTGCTGCACCCTATGGAATCCTGAGATTTACAGTTTGGTAGGGCACTACAACTCTCTAGCTGATACTTTTAAATACAGCACAAAACTATAAACTCCAGGATCCCACAGGACAGAGCCACAGCAATTCAAGAGGTATCAAAGTACTATAGCTGTATACAATGAAATTCTCCACTCCTCAGCCTGGATCTAGTTCCACTGTGCCAATATCCACCCCTTACTGTGAACTCCGGCAAGGAGTCTGCGCCTTCCCGCTTGGACCGGTGCTGAGGTGCTGGTTGCTCAGTGGGAGGTTCGCAATAGAGGTGGTTCTTTGTGAGGGTCTTCACTGAGCAGATTCCTACTCCAATCATGGCTTTCACCTCTTCTTTGCTAATAGCCAAGTCCAGATTCTCCCCCTGCAGGAAAAGACACAAGGCCAGACTTGTAAAAAGTTCACAGAAGTTACTAGCCTGGGGAAAAACAGCATTACCGAGCAGGGAGACGAAGGACCAAAATAGTTATTTTCCGGATGATGATTCTCACTGGCCAGGCTGGCTGGGACATTTTGGGAGTTTTCATCTAAATTAATAATGATTCCGAGTTCTGAGAGGATGGAGAGCAATGTTCCTCAATATGTCCCTCTCCTTCAGTCACTAGGACAAGGGACATCTTTCAGCCCCACAGCTGAAATCAGTTTGTTTGGCTTCAGAATTCTTGGAGGCAATGCATTTATTTTTCTCATTGCACGGCATTGATTTTTATAGTTGTACTAGCCTTCTTGTTTCCCTATATCTTTTTTTTTTAAGTTATTGAACTATACGTTTTTGGCAGGGCTCTTTGCCTGTTTTATTTTTGTACAGCAGCGTGAACGTTAATGGAGCTGTAGAAGAAAATAACACTGATAATAATACCAATATCAGTTGTAGCTTCTGAGGGGTCTAGGGATGGAGCATGTTTTAGCTTGAATAGGGTTACCGTATTTTGAAAAGCAACTAAGAAGACACATTTACTGACTGAGTACCTCAAACCACCAATCACTATGACAACCTTCACTTTAAATACCACTGCTAAACAAGCTGTGATAATTGAGTCTTCCCTTTCCTGCCTGTTCTGACAGCTGCCTCAGCTGGAAGCTGGTGAGTCACTTCATAACCCCCACGGGGTTGAGGCTGGCTGCTCTGGGGGCTTCCCTTGCCTTGATTTAACCTGGCATGTTTCCCTTCCTCCTCCTTCTCAGAACTCTACAACCTGATTGCCCACTTCCTCTTATTCAGACCTTGTAAGAAAACCCACAGAACATAATAATCTCTTAATTTTATACGCAGAAATTTTAGCTCTGAAAAAGAGGACATTTCTTCCCTTCTTTAGAATTAAGAGATTATTGTATGAGGACTCTGTCTTACTTAAGTAAAGAAGGGGGGGGGGTTACTCTCTACTAGTCTTGCAAAATTAGATTTGTATCTTTATTGTAGAACTTTAATTTAAAAAACAGAAACAAACAAAAAATGCTTTATCTACTATATAAAATTCAATGTTTGTGAGTTTGTCTGTAGGTCTGCGTCAGGCAGGCAAAGACCTCATACGATTGGCTGTGTCGGGCGAGAAGACTTCATATGATTGGCTGGCTGTGAAGATTCTATGGAATCCTGGGGTTGGTAGTTCAGGGCGGGGCCTTTAGAACTCTCAGCCAGAGAGCTTTTTGGGCCTCAGGCCAGTTGCTATGGAGATGAGGCCTACCATCAATAAAGATGCCAGAAAACATTTGGGAGGCATATGTGAGAAAAATTAAAGTGACACACACAACATAGTTACAAGGTCTTCTTGCCTCACACAGTAGATTGTATGGGTTCCATATGTGAGGAATCTTAAAGCTGAAATTCAAAACAAAAAATGCTTCCAGAAAAACATAAAGTCATTGCAAAAATTCAACAGAAAGCAAAAAATCAAAAGCCAGTACAGCAACGTTGCCAGACAACACAGATTGGACTGGGGACTATGGGGAAAAGTTACAGGTACTGTAATAGGCCAGTTGCTATGGAGACGTTGCCTAGCAGCAAAGAAGACGACAGTGTATTCCCTCAGGAACCCAAATTGTCTATGTAAATAACTCTGAATACAGATTGCACTGGACAATATGGGGAAAAGTTACAGGTACCGGAGAAGACACTTTGGTGTGTTCTTAAGAAGAAAATAAAATCCTGAGCAACGCTGGGTAAATACTCTAGTATGATATAAAGACAAGTAGTAATTTATATTATAAACTTGATAATCATGTATTATAGATTAATGAGAACATATTAGAGGAAGTATAATAAGTTTTGAACAATAATCCATTATCTGAGGAGTGGGAAATCTAGTTGTATATGTTATATCCCCTTGTTAGCTTTTGTTTAGTACCCTCTTTGCTGGTGTATAAGACTCACTTTTTTTCCTGAAAAATACTGTTTGAAAATGGGGTGTGTCTTACAGGTCAGTGCATCCTATACGCTGGCAAATAGTATTTGCTGACGTATATATGGGGTGCATCTTATGTGCTGGTGTGTCTTATACACTGGCAAATATGGTAATTGTTTAGTAGATTACTAGGTATATGTGTATTATTTTAGTTTAGTTAGTTCAGTTTAGATTTAACCAGTCTGTTGCTATACTGTCTTTTTTTGTGCTTACCTTATATGTAGTTTTAGATTACTTAAAAATATCTTTAATAAAAATCATTTTTAAAAAAGAAGAGACCATGTTTGGGAAAAGGAAGACTATGATAATCCTCGCATTAAGTTAGCTTACCAATTCACAAAGCCCCAGGAGAAGCATATATAATTTCTAGAATGGGAATAAGTGCCCTATAATAGGTAGGAAGCCACAAAATGATCGTGTCATGGGAGAAGGGGTAAACTTTCCGGGAAATTCCACAGGGATGGATGGACAAAGACCTAGCAGGTCCAGTTTGAGCTTGAGGTTCCCCATCCCTGTTCTATGGGTAGTCCTGCCTGTAACCAAAGCAGGAAGGTGTGTCAGAAATAAAACGATGAAGAGAATTTCCAGGCCTCCAGTGAAGGACGGGCAGGTCTAGAATGTGTGCATTTCAAAATGTGTTTGCATGATATTATATATAACCCAGAAAATGATTTTCTCTCTTCCTTTTTTTTTTTTAAATAGAAACTCAGCTTCAGAGACATTTCACTGTGACATCTGTGGCTTCTGTGTCCTATTAGCCCGTAGCAATTTCCGAATGAAATGCCATTGACCTTAAATGCTGTTGCAAACAGATGGCATGGAAGGAAGGGACTGCATCTTAAAATGTTTTCTGACTGGTATAAGATAATAGACTCTATGTTATTGCAGAGGCTGTGACAAGGAAATGTAAAGGCTGCCAGCTTGAATGCCTGACATCTGCAACCAGATTGTGTAATAGGAATCATGCCAAATATTAAAAGGCAGTGAAGTTTGCATTGTCCTGCTTCTATCACTAGATTATTTTGTCCTGGGATGTTCAGTAGTGCTAAGAGAGCAGACACACTTGAGTGAGACCTCTGAGGTTGCTACTAAAGAGGTCAAGAGGGAACTGGAGAGAAAAAAGTTGTTGTCATCTTCTCATGATTAGCTTCATGCATTTTCTACCTTTTCTCAAAAACAAAGACTCAAGATAGCTTTGAATTAAAACAAATAATTAAAACAAATACAATATGGAAGAGTGACATTAAAACTGAATTTAACTATCAATAACATTAAAAACAATTTAAAACATAAAAAAAATTTAAAAGTTTAAAAACACCACAGCATCCTACTGAAAGACATTTCTCAAAAAAAAAAAAAAGATTGCCCTTGCTGCTTTTTGTCCCACTGTGTTCATATACTAAATACTAAAGGCATTCACTGGTGCAAGATGCAAACCTGACATGGGCAGATTTGATAGGGTACAAGTCAAGATGTTGCTGGACTCCAACTCCCAGCAGCCTCAGACAGCACAGCATATGTTTGGAGGTGACTAGAGTTGGAGTCTAGCACCACCTGTGGAGGGAGTCAACAGGTTCCCCACTCCTATCTTAGCAGACCAGACAAATTCATGGAGGAAGAGGTCTAGCCATGACAGTTCAATGAAGGAATGGAGCTAGCAGAGGAAGGGAGGGGGATTGAGGACATTGCCCCCAAATAAAAATTTTCCTCGAAGGAAAATTTTTGAACAGTCTCCAAATTTCTAGAATTGCAGGAATTCAGAACATCACTTGTGTATTTATAAATAAAAGTGTAGGTATCCAAAGTTGCCAAGCAAATGCAAATATAGCAAGCTAGTGTATATACCCAGTGTTGCCAGGATTTTATTTTTTCATAGATAATACTTGTTAGAAAGATGTGAGATCCTGTGTCTCTAATTTCCCAAACTGTCTTGTCCAGTACCTGTAACTTTTCTCCATATTCCCCAATCCACTCTGTATTGTTATTAACATACAGAGGTTGGGTTCTTGAGGGAATACACCGTCCTCCTCCTTGCTGTTAGGCCTTGTCTCCATAGCAACTGGCCAGGCCCAAGAGCTCTCTGGCTGAGAATTCTAAAGGCTCCTCCCTAAACTGCCAACTCCAGGATTCCACAGAATCTTCTCAGGCAGCCAATCATATGAGGTCCTTGCCTGACACACCCAATCATATGAGGGTAAGAAAGGCTCCTGACAGGTTCGTTGGTTCAAGGTGCCAAGCTGTTCAGTGTTGTGGCTAGTGAATCTGAAAGCTTTCAGGAACTGTTACTGTATCCCAAAGAGGAACAAGCACACCACCCTGTACCCTTTGCACACCACTCCAGTATATGATGCAGTGTCTTGCAATACACACTGCTGGGGTATGATGCAATGCCTTGCAGTAGTCTGAGCATTTTCCCAGGGTTCCGTGCTTTGATCCCCTGACACACCTGACACAGACAAACTCACAAATTTTGATTTTTATATATGAGATAGAAGAGTTCTCAGTGTGAATGCTTTTCTCTGTATCCCTCTGTATAATGCTAGAAATTTGGGGACTGAAGGAAAATTTCATTTGGAGATAGAATTCTTACTTAGGGAGACAAAGGCTTCATTTTGCCCATCTGCCAATGGCTACATCCATAGTTTAATGGCACTTCCAGGTTAAAAACTGTGTTTTATGTGTTATTGTTGCTACTGCATACCTTTAAGTAACTTCTGACATACAGAGATCCTAAGGTGACCTTATCATGGGTTTGACATATGGAGACCCTAAAGTGACCCTTTCATGGGGTTTCCTTGGCAAGATTTGTTCAGAGGAGGTTTGCCTTTGCCCTCCTCTGAGACTGAGGGAGTGTGACAAGCCCAAGGCCACCCAGTGAGTTTCCATGGCAGAGACTCTCCCAGCATTCTGGTCCAACACTCAGACTACTACACCATGTTGACTCTCTGTTTTATGTGTACAGAGTACCAATATTCCACAAAGCAATGAACAGATAGTGCCTCCTGTTTGCTGGGAAACAGCTGGTCAGTTTACCTCTACAGAGATGACACTTCCAGGCTTGTGACGATAGGGTTTGCTTTGATCCTCTGTGTTGAGTGGCTTCAGGATGGGGTCCACCTCATAGGAGAAGCCAGTTGGATGCAAGGAGTTAAAGTCAAAGATGAGATTATCCAGGACAAACTCCAGTTTTACTTGGATGGAGTAGGGCAGCTGTTGAATGGCTGGTGTTTTGCACAGGATGAGGTTGGAAGAGTTAACCTCACAGGGCTCTCTAACCTAGGATCAGAAATGAAGAGGTGTGAATGGCTGGGTTCTGCTTGTTCTTTACAGATACTTCATTCCCAGGACCCTCACCAGAAGGAATCTCTGTGGTGGCTCTTGGGGAACAATGGGAGTTATAGCACAGAAGCAGGAAGCATCTCTTCTCAAATAACATTGTTTAGGGGTGGGGAAAACCTGCAGCCCCAACTCTTTTTTTGTACTCTAAGCCCCCAGAAATTTTTTTTAAACATGAAAAATTGGCCTCCAAACGTCATCTAGAGCAGTAGTAACATTTAAAACACTCCCAGCTCTCTTAGAACCCTGACTTTAAGTCAAAAATTACCAACAAAATGGATAAAAATGGAAGTACATATAAGAAACAGACTTTCTGTCATTTCCAGAGCTTATTTCAGTCAAAATTAGCACACCTCTCCTGCCACAGTGGAATTCACAAACACATGATCTAGAGCCCTCACATATTACAAAATTATAGCACTATAGTTCAATTTTAATTCTGAAACCAACATACTATGCAATTGTATGATTTGCATTTTAGGGTAGGGTATCTAGAATTCTCAGCCAAAGAGCTCTAGTGCCTCATTAAACTGCAAATCCCAGGTTTCCATAAGATGGAGTCATGGCCATCAAAGTCATGGCCATCATCACACTATATCTGTGAACTGATAGTGCTGTATTTATGATGGCCACCAACTTGAAGAGAACTGAAAGTGGACTAAACAAATTCATGGAAGATATATCAATAGAACAGATACTTGCTAGGATGGCTATGTATTACTGTCAGTATCAGAAGTGGTACATTGATGTGAGCAACTTGTGGGCCTACAGATATTGCTGGACTGCAACTCCCATCACTCTTCACCAATGGCTATGATGGCTTATACATGTCTTTTTGTGGAGATTGATATCATCTTCCTCCCTCTGAAATGGCCAAAGACCTCACCCCCACTATTTACTGTTTCATTAGGATAGCTCTTCCTCCATGGCCACTCAGTGGCTAGCAGATCTTAGCGGATGATGTCATTGTTCTGTATTTGAATATGAGGACATGGCCAGATGTTTCTCTGACCCCCTCTGCTCTCCACCAGCCACTAAATACCCAAGGGGAAAGTGACTATTGCAGTGAAACAGTGAGTCCTGGGGGTGGGGAGGAGGGAGCTCTGGATTAGTGCTGTCTGTGAGACCTTAATGCTGCACTTGGTGATACAGGATCTTGGCCTCAGTGGGCCCCAGCATAGCAAAAGATACATGCTTTCAATAGCCACTTGGGTGACTTACTTGTTGGACACTGCAGAGAGCATTCTCCAGACATTCTGTCTCAGGGATAATTCTACGCCTTCTCCCCAGGCCCCGACGTTGGCGCTCCAGTGGTGAAACTGTGACTTGGATTCTGGGCTGCTGCACAACGTCAAGGTTATGTCCATGGACCCGGATCTCTCTTCCTCCACTGAAAACACATACATGTATTTTGGCAACTGTTATCAATGTAGCTTGGAGTTCTGCTGCTTTAGGATCTTCCCTCTGAATGGAAGATCCTTAGCTGAGTAGTGGGGCACCTGTTTTGTATTCAGAAGGTCCCATGTTCATTGCAGGGTATTCTCGAATAGGACTTACTACATACACTGGAGAGTAAAATCATGGAGAGCTGCTACTAGTCAGTGCCAATCAGCTTTTCCCAAGCTGATGTCCTGCACCCTCCCACCATCTCCAGACACCATAGTCAATGACTGTCTGTGAAACGAAAAATGAAACAAAAAATACTAAAAAAACCAACTAGAAGGCACCAGGCTTGAAAAGGTTAACATGCACAATATTGAGTTAGTCTGACTCAGTAAAAGTCAATTTTCCTATGTCCTCACCAGTTATGAGGGGGGGAATGGGGGTATTGCTCCCTAATAAGAACATTCTAGAATATGTAACACTGAAAATAATTCACACCGAGAACTCTTATATTTGCTGTGTTCACTTTCTCTTAGTAACTTTTTCTGCCTCTTTTCTTTGGATGTTGAAGCTATATTTCTAAATGCTCAACTGAAGTTACTCCAATGCTAGAAACTTCGGGACTGAAGGAAAATTTCACTGACAGGCAAAATTCTTATGTGGCCAAGTTTATTTGGCCACCCATAATTATGGCCTTGGTTCCCACCTACAAGCTAATCAGCTCTCCATAGGCTTAATGCTGTGTCTTACAGAAAGCCTCATGAAACCTGAAGGACAGGAATGGGGTGCTCCCAAGGACTTCTGCAAGTCTGTCCACATAGCAACCATCAACGCCTTGCAGAGGGAATGAAGGCTTAACAAGGAGAGGGTCAGTATGGTATGGGGGTGCATTGGACTAAGGGAGGAGAGGAATTCCAGTTGGATCATGGTTAGCTGTCAGCAAGAGACCCATCATGTTGGCAAGGCAGGGCAGGGCACACCTTGAGCATCTCCAAGTAGAAGGGCTGCAAGAGGAGACAAATTCTCTAGTAAGATTTTTGAGAATTGCTGCCATAAGAACAGTAGATACTGAAATTATGGCATACAAAAGTCTACGTTGGCTCAACTGCCAACTGGCCAGAGCTTGAGAAAGGTTACTTTTTTGTTCTACAGCTTCCAGAATTCCCACAGCCAGTATGGATATCCAAAAAAGTAACTTTTCCAAAAGTCCTCTATTTAGTTTATTTGCTTCTCCTTTCTCACACAGGAACAACAGCCAGACTTCAAACATAAGCTATAGAAAGGACACAGAAGACCATTTATGCTTCATGCAGATGGATCTTGGAGCACATTTGAGACTAACTGAGATAAAGAAGTTTGTAGCATAAGGTTTGGTAGACTGGGTCTACTGGGTCTGCATGCATCTGACGAAGCAGATCTGGTCTAGGAAAGTTTATGCTATAAGTGACTTTCTCTCAGTTAGTCTCCAAGGTATTACAAGATCCCTTTGCAAGCTGATACAGACCAACACAGCTATGCCTTTGAAAGTAAGCTTTCTTCATGGAAACATCCTGAGTATAAAGTCAGCTGAAGAACCTGTGTTCCTCCAGATGCTGCTGGACTCCAGTATGAATCAGCTACAGCCAGCTTGGCTAGTAGTCAGATGTGATGTAAGCTGTGCTCCAGGAGTATGTGAAAGGCCCCATGTTCCTCACTCCCAGGGTAAGACCTTTCCTTACAATTACCAAATGTATCTTGTTACCTCTGGAAACTCTTGGCTGGTTCTGCATATGTGACATTCGGGTCCAGAGTATACTTGAAGAGGGAATGCTCCAACCTCCGTTCTTGATCCCCATACTTGATTGTGACCGGAAGGGCTACGGATGCATTACTGGGACTTGTTAGGCACTGCAGTGCGTCCTCCTCCACATCAGAACGACTAAGGGGAGAAGTAAGAGAAAGGTGACTCATTCCATTTATGTTTAAATTTATTAGTTGCTTTTCTGGAAAACCATGAGAGCTTCAGAAAGTTGGACTGCATCTCCCTAAGCATTCTGGGAGATGTAGTCCTTAATGTAACTTCACCAAACTCTCTTCTAAACAACTTTGCAAAAAGAAAACTATGAAGTAATTCTAGGAAGCCATCCCTACCTACTCTCTTTCAGGGTTTGGGTTTTTGTATAAATAAGCCTTTCATTAGTGGAACCACACTGCTGATCGCTCATAACTGGGCAGTTTTGGAATGGAGACTGGATCCAGTCTGGGGATAGAAGTGATCCATATGCTCATCATACTCAGTATGAGGAGTTGAGGATTTAGACAACCCGGCCATGCCCAGTTCAGGGGCAGATAGCAATGCCTCACTCCCAGATGGCAAGGGAAACACAATGCACTTTCCACCCAATGGATTCTTGCATCTATCACTGTAGGGCTACCCAACAGGCAGGCTGGGTGAATGGGTTTTGATAGGCAGGATGACCAAAGAATGGGATGCCACAGACTGGCAGGGTTGACCAGTGCCAAGATCCCTAGCCCATGTTGAGGGCCAAGCCTAGTCAGCTGTAACAAATAAATGCATAGCTTTTTCCATTTTCCAAAAGAATATGGTCTGTGCTCACTGTTGCCAAACACAAAGCCACACACTTGCCCTGGGTGAGCAATTGCAATCTAAGAAGCAACGCAAGGCTTTGAAGCTACACCTTGGTGAGTCTGTTAACAAGTGCCAACTGTGTTCCAAACCACCAGCGCCCACCCAAATGCAGAATGGTGAGATGTATATTTACACACGTACTGTCTATCCCAAATCTCACCTTAATAAAGTAAAATAAAATATATTTTTTAAAAAGGAAAGATGGAACACATTCCTGGATTCAGTCTTACCAAGGGAGTAGGATGTGTTCCTGAAGCTAAACAATTTAAGAAAATGAAAAAGAGATGGAGAAAGAGAAAGTTACAGAGCCACAACTGGCAAGTGTGTGCGTGCGTGTGCGTTTGCGCTTCCCTCTGCTATCAGAGATATTATGGTTCCTTATCCTGAATTTGATAAACATTTTAGAAAAAATTTAAACTTCGGTAAAAGTTAAAAATCAAAAGCTAAGTTTCTAGTCCTTTTCCCTTATGGAGACATTACTTATGAAGCCAAGCTGAACCACAGTGGAGAATTCTGAGTTGTGGTCTAATTTTAGATTGTGGCTGCCCTTCCCAGAGGCCACCCCCGCCCCAAAAAGCCATGCCTGTTGGTAAAACAGTGAGATATGAGAGTCATCTATACTGGCACTGCAGAGTGTAACAATTTTACTTCTTAACTTTTATTTCCCCCAGTACAAGACTCAACACCTAGGAACATGAGAAGCAATATCCCAAAAAGCTCTGTTAAGACTAGAACTTGGAAAAATGTCTTTTCTGGATTACAGCTCCCAGAATTTACCATCCAGCATGATCACGGGGGGATTCTGGGAGCTGCAATCCAAAAAATAACTTTTGCAACTCCCAATTAAAGCATGAGCTCAAGTATTACATCCACAACCACTGCCACCGCTGGGCAATTCTGGAAAAGCCATTTCTTCTTACATGTAGCATGGGAAGTTTCCAATCATAACACTGATTTCGTTGGGGTTTCCCGTCAGTAGCTTGGAGCCCTTCAACGTCAGGCAGGTCCCTCCAGCCTTGGGACCCCGGGATGGAGAAATGGATTTCAGCTCTGGATTCTGTATAGAAGGGCAGGGGAGGCATAATTGTTCAAGAAATGGTACACATGTGGAGTGTGTGTATAGCTATTAAAGTTTTGCCCTCTTTCAAACCAGTGTAATTTTAAAAACTAGTATAAAGAATAAAGGGTGACTTTAGCCATCCACAAATCTGGCCAACTTAGCGCCCCTAATCACACTTGGTACTCCAGAAACAAAACTTCTTCAGCTCCATGTCCTCAGACAGGTGTTCTAGATGTTTTACTTTTATGTATTTGTTGGGAGCAGTAACTTTCCATGGACTGATGTAAAGCTATTAACTGGCACAATGCAGTGATAGGAAACAAATATGCCTTTGTATTTGCTGAAGGAGTCACAACGATGTGACCATGTAAGAATGATCATGAAATTAAGAGTTGTATGAACCAGTTCCTAGATCCTGCAGCAGAACCACAGAACCTGCAACCCTCCAGATGCTATTGGACTAGAATGCCAACTAGCCCCAACCAGCGTGATCACTGGTCAAGGTTGATAACTGGAACTGTAGTCTATTAGCATCTAGAGGACCATATATTCTTCATTTCTGTCTTTGGCTGGTAATGAGTGGACTTTGCATCTAATACAGGTTTGAGTATCTCTTATCTGAAAATCCAAAATCCAAAACTTTTGAAAAGCAGAACCCAGTCTTCTTCCTGTAAAGAACATGAGGGAATTATGGAGGCTCACTTGGGACTGCACATGTATGCGATCCCACGTGAGCCTCTGTAATTCCCTCATGTTCCCTAGAAGAAGATGGCAAGAAAGAGAAGAACTGATGAAAGAGCAGACCCTGCAGCAAAATAGCAGTATATGAACTTATTATCTATATGCAAATACTCTACAGCCTGAAAAAAATCTGAAATCTGACATATGAAACACCTCTGGTCCCAAGCATTTCAGGTAAGAAATACTCAGGCTGCACAACTGACGCAAAGGAAGGCTGTTTCACATTTTATTGGCAGGAACAGCGTGTTTTCCCATTCCTGAACAAGCAGGATTGATAGGTGTAGGCAATCTCCACAGTATACACAAGCCTGTGGTATGTACACATTCCAGCTATACAGGTCTTTAAAAAGCTGCAAATGCAAGACCAGGATGTAATGGACAAGGAGAATTTGAGTGACCATGACTGGCATGATTTATTCAGTGTACATTCCTTATTATATCTGCAGAGATCCAATGGTGCTCAAGCAAACAATCTGAACAACTTTTAACTGGAGAGGCCCTAACATAAATGAAACAAATTAAAATAAATATATCCTGCTGAAAGCAATACAAATATCATACCCCACAATTGGCCATGGAGAGTTACGTCGAACTGTTTCATAACACACATGGGTGCCAGTGAAAGCAACAGCCCCTTGCTGTGCCTATTTTTTTCTAGCACTTGTCAAGGGCTGCATTCACACACACTCCAAAAGTACAGTTAACAGGTGGAGGAGGTGAGTGGTACTAAAAGGATGTGAGAAGGAGAAGTTATGCACATAAAGTTGCAAGCATGTAGGTCAGGGTGGGAGGCATGCTGCCTGTGGGGAACATAACCATTTTTGAGTCTTATACCATTTACCTACTATTGTAGTTTCTACCAAGTTCCTGGATGTTGCTGGCACAGCAGTGGCAACAAATGCTCCAGCAGCTTACTTTTTAAAGCAAGAGACATGGGCAACATGTATAATCCCTGTGTATTATTGGTTTGGCCCAGTGGGTGGAGAAATCCAAAGGAAGGGAGTGTACTTATTAACTGAGCTCTGAAAAAGAGGGAGAGCTGGAGCTCCAGTTGCTAGGGCTAAGGGGTAGGCTCTTTTCACCTTGAATAAGATAGTGGGATTATGATTTAAGGATTTAGGAGGGAACAAAAGGTAAATTCTTTGTGGTGGAATTTATATATTACACTTGCACCTATTTTTATATTTCTTTTATTTAGGGCTTTAGGGTTGCATCAAATGTTGCAGGAATACTGAGCAACGCAGGCAGAGGAGTCCTGCAACTGAGTTTTGCATTGGCATGTCACTGGATACATGGAACTTTGGGGACAGTGCAGTGCATGTGTTAAATTTTATATATAATGTCTTGTATGCAATACTGTATGCAATACTTGTATGCAATGTCTTGTATGCAATACTCAATTATAACTGGCCCCATAGAATGCTGAAAGCTGTAGACGGACACCTGGTTTTCAGCCTGAAATGTTCTCCCAGGAGCATGATTCATCTTCAAAACAGTGCATGCTGTTTCCAGCTGCCTTGTTTTACAGGCAAATTGCTGGTGGCTTTGCAGCAAAATTCAGTGTCACAGTAACAAATTTGGTGGCATAGCTGCAGTGAGGGTACAACCCTGGTGGTTACGGAGAGGCAATGTGACCTTCCATTCCTAGAAATTGCCCAGCCTAAGAGTATCTACTGCCCACAACCAGAAGAAAATGATTGTGTGGAATGAACCATGCACCAACATGCCCTTTCTACTGTTGTTTTCAACACACTGATACTGGAGGGCAGAACAAGTAAGGCCACTCCTTTGTGTCTGGAGCACACATGAACAGCTATGGTGTCATTGCACTGTCATGGCCGTTATAACTGGCAGCCAGTGAGGTGTACCGAGGAAACCAGCGGTGTGTCAATCCTACAACATGTATTCTTTACGACAAGACATTGTAAGAAAGGACTTTTGCTTATTGCGTTCTATAGTGTCTTGTTGCAGACTGAGAGTTACTGACAAGCAGCCACCTTACCTGGTACGTGAACACATGAACAGAGGTTCCCTGTCCTCCTCCAGGTACCTCCACGACCACATGCCCGGACCTCTCTGTGCCACTTCCGCCCGTGGTGCATACGATACTGCAGGACAAGGGCAGAAGAGAGGATGGAGAAGAATCCCCCACCAAGGTGCACCACATGGGCTGCTCTAAACCTGAGTTAATGAGAGGGGGGGCACTTTTAGCTCTTGGCCTGACTGTGGAGGAGACTTCACCTACCTGAACAGTCATGCTTGTAAGCAATTTTTTTTTAACTTCCTCCACAGTCTTATTCCTTGGCTTGGTCACACAAGCCCCCTAGAGTTTTGCAAGGATCTTTTTGCAGTGAAGTAGACCATGGTGCAGATCACATAACCTTGACACATGCTGATGAGGATGGGGAGTCCTGACTTGTAGGAGGGATATGCATTATTAGATGGCCATTGGGTACCTTCCATTTCTACCAAACTCTTTCTCTAAGATCAGAGTAAACAATCTGTGTTGGGTATGGCCCCCCAAACTCACAGGGTGCCATATCCTCTTTCCACTGCCGTACTGTCAAAATCTGATAATGCTCTAAAATGAGCCTTTCTGCTTATTAAAGTGGGCAGGGATGAATATCTTGTTTTTAAGCTGATTTGTGCTCCAGCAAGCTGTAATCAGCCTGATAAAAAGGCATTTGCTCTATGAGTATCTTATTTTAAAGCAGAAGTGCTCATTTTCAAGGGCTCTTGGGTGGCAAATTAAAACAAAAAAGCAAGTTTTCATCAGCACCACAGCAAATGTGGCAGCAGGCACCTTTCAATGACTGCAACGGAGCCATGAAGGATGTGGGGGTGGGGTGCACGCAGCCCACCTGTTGCTCAGCCTTGCCCTAGTGAAATTCCTGCCCTTTCTTTCAGTCTCCAACATGAAGACAAACTAATGAAATGGGCATCTCAGAATTAACAGAAATCAGTCAGACAGTTGCATACTGGCACACATCAGATCTCTGAACTTAGCATCACAGATGGATTTGACTGTAGAACTGGGTTTTTGTTGTTGTGTGCCTTCAAGTCATTTCTGACTTCTGGTGACCCTAAGACAAACCCATCATGTTATTTTCTTGGCAAGATTTGTTCGAGGGGCGGGGGGAGGAGTTGCCATTGTCTTCCTCTAAAGCTGAGAGAGTATGACTTGCCCAAGGTCATCCAGTAGGTTTCTATGGCCAAGTGGGGATCTGAACCCTGGTTTCCTAGAGTCCAACACAGAGACAACTACGCACACTGTCTTGGTGTCTATACAACTTCGAGAGCAAAACTGAGCAGTACCAGGTTACTCTGCTACTCATGGATAAGTTGCAACCATCCTTACTAGAAACAGAGGCTGGAAACTTGCAGCCTCTCCATATATTCATGGAGTTTAGTTCCCACTGAGCCAACATGGCCAATGGTCAAGGATGATGAGAGATGTCATCCAACAACATTTGGAGAGCTAAAGACTCTCTACAGCTGCCCAAAACTTTCCTGTTCTTCTGACCTGGCAGCTGCAAACAGCAGCAACTATCAGAAGCATCTTTTCAAAGATTTTTGTGGATTTCTGTCTCATAGATGTGATTGTAGGTCAAAGAAAAATGGAATTTCTTTGACATACAGGACAATACATTTAACCTACAGGCTAGGACATTTGAGAAATAATAAATACATTTGGGAATTAATGGCAGATACAGAAAGAATCAGTTTTGCCCTATCCCCTTGGAAGAAAGCAATGCTGAGCTTTTTCCCCCCCAAAATTGTTCTGCCCCTTTTGGATTTGAGACTCCAGAAAGCTCTCCAAAAAGGAAAAGGCTATAAACAAGGTTGCCCAGAGTTTTGCTCTGGATGTTTCTTGTAGGACATCTTTCACTCCCATGAATCTGCCAGATCCCATTTGATTCTTTTCTCCTTCCTGATACTTGTCTTATAGTCTGCCGCCTATTCTTGCACAATCACTTTTTCTCTTTGGGCCTGACTCTGTGAATGTCAGTGAAGCCTCTTCTGGTTTGTTATGCAAACAGAATGGCAATGGAAGTAGCTAGGGTGGCCACATGACGAAGAGGAAAGGTTCCTGTGCCTTTAATAGTTATATGGAAGAAGGAATTTCAGCAGAGGAAATTTGTACAACAAACTACACCTAATGAAATGTTCTTCCATACAACTATCAAAGGTACAAAAGCTCTCTCCTCTTTTCCACATGACCACCGCAGAAGCAGCAAAAAGAGAGTGAGATGGGAATGCCAGTGGAGAGAAAAGCAACTATTTTACTGGGGTGGACATAGACATCCAGTCAGAGCTGAACACAGGATAGTGGCGTACAAATCTGATTATTCTTATTAGCCTGTAGGACATGCACTTACCTGCTGGAGATCTCATACACCAGGGCATCAACTTCACAGGGGATTCCTGCCACAGTGACCGTCTCTGCAATATCTTGGTGTTTCTGACCAAGGTTTGAGCCAGTGATGGTGATTCTGGTGCCACCTTCTGTCAGCCCAGTTAAAGGATAAAACTGAGATGGATGCAAAAATGTGTTTAAGGTTAGCACTGAAACAGAACTTTGAACACAGTTTCACATACATGATCTACCACCCTACACAAATTCAATGCATAACATGAGATGGGTATCAAGAGCTTGGAAAAGTTACGTTTTTGGACTACAACTTCCAGAGTTCCATTGCCCATGCTGGCTGGGCATTATTGACCAATTCTGGGAAATAATGTCCAAAAAACAAGTAACTTTTCCAAGCTCTGTGAAACTGACTTGTGCTTCCAGAATATAGAGCAAGTAGCTGGTAGCTCACTGCTGTTATCCAACCTTTCTCCTTGCTCTTGAACCCCATCCCTTCCTAACCCTGCATGGTCTGGATTAGAAATACACAATGAAAACATGGCTTTCTTTTGCAAACCTTGGTTCAGAGTTCCAATGCATATTGTTCAAGGGATATGCATGTACCTACACAGGTATCCAATCTGCTTGTTTGCTTTATTGGTTCCAGGTAGGTAGCTCTGTTAATCTGTCCCAATAATAGCAGCAAAGAATCTTTGGGAACCTTAAAAAAGACTATTCAATGTACTATGGCAGAAGCTTTCTTCGATGGGAGCCCACTTCTGAGGACAAAACTCCCTGCATCTCCTGAAATGGATTCCAGTCTATGAAAATGCATCTTATACTCAATTCTGCTAGTCCATAAGATGTCAAAAGATTCTCTGCTTGTTTGTTTGTTTACTGTTAATTTATACTATACTTTATCAGGACTCAAGGTCATCTATTCTTTAAATTTTCCGCCTCTCTGCCCTGGGTTTATCACTTTTCATTATTTCTTCCTCTCTGCTCTCTCTGCTTTGCATAAGCTTATCGCCTGCACAGACCTCTGTCTTTTGTCTTCTCCTTCCACTCTTGCTCATTTTTCCTGCCTCCCCCACTCTGCCCTCTATTCATTAAGCCACTTCTCTTCTCCCTTCCTCCAAGTTCATCTTAAAAATCCACTTCACCAGCAGAGCCCTTTTCTTTAAAATTGAAAATGGTATTGATTTTTCCCTTCATGTTCAACTGTGAAAATGCCTTTCAAAACACACAGGGGACTGTTTGTTCCTTTGACGAGTTGTCTTGGAAATGTTTCTCATGACAGATCTGTGGGAGGAGGGCCCGATCCTTTCCTGCCCTTATTTTTCATCAGAAATATTTTGTACACATTGGCTTCCATTTCCTGAATACAAAATCTAACGTACACCATTGTCCTTGATAAGTGGTTTTATAGGACTGAGACAAAAACAAAGGAGAATGAAGAGTATAGCCATACAGAGGACACCCTATTCAGCATCCTTCTCCTTTCTCATGGCCTCTAGTCACATGTCCTGATTGTAAACCATTCCTGCCTATTTTCTATGCAACTCTCAGGTTGCGACTGTTCAGCTTCAAGTTATGGCAACCTAAGGATGAGAAACCTCTTTTAGCTTAGAGTGAAGGGGTTGAAAACCTTCCTCTTTGATTCACTGGATTAGGCTGTTGAATTGTGCCTGAAGTTGCTGAGATGAGTAGTGGCTGGTGGGATGTTGGGGATTTTATGTATATTTATAGTGTTATATTTTACTGCCTTTGTCTTTGATTGGATTGAGATCCAGTTGTTAACAGCCCTGCTCAGGTCTTGCAAACACAGAGCCATTGTTTCCTTGATTGAACCATTCTACCTGTAATGCAGTCTACAGTTTTTCTACTGCCTTCCACTTTCCCTATCATTATATTCTTTTCCACTGACTCATAGTGTCTCATTATGTTTCCAAAGTATGAGAGCTTCAGTGTAGCATTTTGGCTTCTACTGGGAGTTTAGGCTCTCACTAGATTTGCCCTGGGACCCATTCATTTGTTTTTTAGGCAGTCCATGGTATCTGTATAATTTTCCTCAGCACCACATTTCAAATAAGTTGGTTTCTTTTCTTTGTTAGCTTTCTTCTCTGTCCAGCTTTCACAACTAGACAAAGGCATTGGAAATAATATGGCATGGGTGATCTTAACTTCGGTATTCAATTATATATTTTGAGGATCTATCTTCTTCCTTTATAGCTGACCTTCCAAGTCCTAGCCTTCAATTTCTGAATACAGTTTGAGTTATTTTGATTAATGACTGAGCCAAGGTATAGAAAGTCTTTTAACTATTTTGGTATCTTCATAGCACACTTTAAAATTATTTAAATTTTCTGTGGTCATTATTTTGTTCTCTGCTATTCAGCTTTAGCTCTGCTTTTGCGCTTTCTTCCTGAACTTTCTTTTTATATATATATTTTTTGTAAAAACAAACATACAAATAAAACATTCCTTATTTTTTACCATACATAAATTCTTTTCCACCATCTTATATACCTTTTATAAAAAAAAAGAAGAAAAGAAAAAAAAACAAGAAAACCCACACTCCATACCTACTTACCCCCTTCCCTTATTCTCTACATATTTTGAGGATGGTTATAATTTTACCTGTTATTGACCAACACTTACTGTACTATCGAAATGAAAAAAGACACTCTCCTATTTGTACTATCAAAGTTCAATACAAAGTTTTTACTTCCGAGTCCAATTCGTAAATCACTTCCCCATTGAATTCCCAAAGGGGTTTTACCAAGTTCCATTCTTCAGTAATTATTTTTTTTCGGTCTATCATTTATAATTGATGTGAGCTCATCTAACTCCCATAAGTCATATAGTTTCCATAATCAATCTTCCACCTTAGGTGTTTCCTTTGATTTCCATAATTGTGCAAATACCAATCTTGCTGCTGTTGTCATAAAAATCATCATTTTTCTCAAAGAACTCTTTTTAAAATATTTCTCATCAGACATCAATAAATATATTTCAGACTTTAGGGAAATTAATTTGTAACGCATTAACAATACAATTATGAATCTTATTCCAGAATTCTTTAGCCTTATCACATGTCCACCATAGGTGGTAAAACGTCCCTTTCTTACAACACTTCCAACATGTATCTTTCATATTCTTTACTTAGTTTAGCAATCTGAGTCGGTGTATAGTATCATCGATAAAAAACTTTGTAATAATTTTCTTTTATGTTGATGTTAAACACAGTAATTCTTAACATCCCTCATGATTTTTCCCAATCTTGTAACAAAATAGTATGTCCCAGGTTTTTAGCCCATCTTATCATATTATCTTTGACAATTTCTTCTTCCATATACCAGTTTAATAACAATTTATATATCTTACCTATCAAATGATCTACACCTGATTTTAACAATTTGTCAAATTCCTTTTCTTCGTTTCAATTCCTTGTATCCTTTTATCCATTTTAAAATGTTCTTCTCAGTTGTCTTTGCAGTAACCAATAAGGAAGTAATACCCACTTTAATCAACTCTTCTTTATCTTTCCAATTCTGCTTGTACTTTTTAATAAATCTTTATACATTATCCAATAATTTAATTTGGGTTTCTCTCTTCTATAAAATGCCTCATGTACTGAAACCCACAATGGTATTTTCTCATATAACCTATCTTTATATTGTATCCAAACCTTCAACAAAGCCTTTCTTATCATGGATTATTAAATTCTTTGTTTACCTTTGCTTTATCATACAATTAGTAGGCATGCCAACCAAAATAGAGATCTGCACCTTCTAGATTCAATAATCTTCTATTCTCTAACTTGATCCACTCCATGATCCAACAAAGGCAACTAGCCTGAAAATATAATTTTAAACTTGGCATTCCTAAGCCCCCTATCCTGTACATCTTTTAGCCCCTTCCATTTTATCCTTGGCTTTTTACCATTCCAAACAAACTTAGATAAATCTTTTCTCCACTGCTTAAAAGGTATATCGTTTACAATAATCGGCACATTTTGGAACAAAAATATCATTTTTGGTAATATATTCATTTTAATCGTCGCAATCCTTCCCATTAAAGATAAATCTAACTTTGACCATTTTTTCAAATCATCTTTTATTTCTCCCAAACTTTCTTATAATTATTATCAAATAAATCTGTATTCCTATCTGTAATGTTAATTCCCAAATATCGAACTTTTCTAGCTATTTTAAATTTTGATAAATTTTCAATTTCTAACTCTTCCTTTTTTGGAATATTTTTTGTTAACAACTTGGTCTTTTCCATATTAACCTTAAATCCTGCGACTTCCCCATATTCTTCAAAAACTTTATTTAATCTTAAGACACTTTTTAATCGGATCATCCAACATGACTACAAGGTCACCCGCAAATGCCCTTAACTTGTACATTTGATTTCCAATCTTAACTCCTTTTATTTCTTCATCTTTCCTAATCTTATTATTTAATATTTCTAACACCATTATAAAAATTAAGGGAGATAATGGACAACCTTGTCTCGTACCCTTCTTAATCTTAAATTTCTCTGATTTTTCTCCATTTATAACCAAATTTGCCATTTCATATTATAGATCACTTTAATCCAGTAAATAAATTTTTCCCCAGTATGCTTTAGAACCTCAAATATAAATTTCCATCTTCATTATCAAACTCCTTTTAGGCATCAACAAATACCAGCCCTAATTTCCTCTCATTATGTTTATGATAATATTCAATTATATCCACTATGATTCTTCATTTGTATTTTATTGACCTTGCCTGGTAAAAAAACCATTCTGGTCCTCATGTATCCAAACTTTTAAAACCTTCTTTAATCTCTCTGCCAGGATCAGTCCAAATATTTTGTAGTGTATATTTAGTAAAGATATAGGCCTGTAATTTTTAACCTCCAATTTATCTTTACCTTCTTTGGTATCACAGTTATTGTTGCTTCTGCCATGAATCTGGTCTACCCTCTTGACCCATCTCATTAAAAAGATTACAAAGGGGTTTAATTATTTGGTCCTGAAATTCCTTATAGTATCTTGATGTAAAGCCATCTGGCCCCGGTGCTTTTCCTACCTTTAATCTCAGAATTGCCAATCTCATTTCTGCCTCTAAGATGGGTTTATTTAATTCTATTCTTTGATCTTCCTGAATTTGAAATATTCCTGTTCCATCCAAATATTCCTTTACTTGTCGAATATAATCTTCTGTGTCATTTGAATCATTAAATAAATTTTTATAATACTCATAAAACAAGGACTTAATTTCTCTTTGCTTTCTAAATGTTTTATCCCCTTTTTTAATTTAGGTAATCAATTTTTCTCTTTTCTTTCTTCAGTCTATATGCCAACCATTTTCCAATCCTATTAGCGTGTTTTTATAAAAAATCTTGTCTAGTATACTTCATCTTCTTTTCAATTTCTAATCTATCTTCCACCGCTAACTGTTTCTGGAGAATTTTGATATATCTCAATAATTTTTTATGGCTAGGATCTTTCTTCAATTCTTCCTCTTTTTCTTTAATTTCTACCGTTACTGTTGGATTTTCTGTTTTCTTAACTTCTTCTTATAGGCTTCATATTTCAAAAAAATACCTCTCATCACTGCTTTTCCTGTGTCCCACACAATCTTATTTGATATACCTTTTCCCACATTCTCTTTAAAAAAGAAGTCTAATTCCTGTTTCACCTTTTCTACAACTTCTTTGTCCCTCAAAATTTTGTCTTTCAAGGTCCATTTGTATTCTCTTTTACATTCCTGCAGCGTCATTAAAATAGGGCAATGATCTTGATAGCACCCCTGGTAATATCTCCCATTTTCCTTTACATTTCTGCTTAACCCTTTTGAAACCAGGCCAAGTGTGGAATTGCTGGACCAAACCTTGTGTACTTCAGAAAAGTATGTATATTCCTTCGAGTTTCCATATAAATATCTCCATACATCTATCACTGAGGCCCAGTCCATAAGTTCTTCAAATGACTTTGGTAGTTTTCTCTTTACTGTTTTCCCTTTCATTTTTAGTGTTCTATCTAAATCCGGATTAATCACCTTTTCCATTCCAATCACCACAAAACACCATATCTTGATACTCATATTCTAATATATCTTTTGTTAATTTTTCATAAAAGGACGATTTATTCTCCAATGGCCCATATACTCCCACTATTGGAATCTTACTGCCAATTATTTCGACTTCCACCCCGATCACCATACCTCTATCATCTCTAAATATCTCCCTTTTGCGTTATATTTATTGTTTACATATATCAGTCACACCTTTTTCTTCTTCGTACTTGCTTTTTAAAAGTCTTGTCCTAATCTTTGAATTACATTGATAGTTTTCTTATATGAGTTTCTTGCAGACAAATCACGTCTGCTTTTAGTTTTCTAAATAATGGAATACTCTTTCCTTTTAACTACAGCATTCAACCCTCTAACGTTCCATGATATTATTTTCATTTCCTTCCCTTCTCCCTTACTTTCTCTCCTCCTCTTGATCTAAGTCTTGTTCCTGATCTCCCTCCTTTTCTTCTTCTTCTGTTTCTTCTACTTCCTCTTCTTCTTCTTCTTGTTCTAATCCTCTTTCCATATAATCTGTTTGTTTTATCATCTCTCTCAACTCCCGAAAGTTACTTATTGTCCTCTGACATTCTCTTGAACTTTCTCCATCTTATCTTGATCTCGCACCAACTTATTTTTCTGTTTTCATATTCTTCCATACGTCTTTTCCTTTAATTCTTCCTTATAAGTACTTTCAATACTGAATTTAACATAAATCTTGCTCCTTCGTTGTATACAAATGTAATACCTTCTAATCTACACAGCGGTAGGAAATTCCATCCTTTTTTAACACCTAGTTCAGAAGAAGTAATTTTTTCTTTTTTTCAATACTTGAGCAGGGACATCTTTAAATATCTGAAGTTCCTCTTGCTCTACCACAAACTTATTTGTATAACTCTGTTGAATCACCAAATCCTTTACTCGCTCCCTCAGAAAATAAATCACGATATCCCGAGGTAACTTTCTCTTCCTTGCAATAAACGAATTAATCCGGAACATCTTATGAATCTCAAGATCAAGTTGTTCAGCGTTAAGCCAATGTATTTCGCCAAAGATGGTGTTACCCTATTATATAAATCCTCTCCTTGAACTTCTCTCAACCCTCTGATCTTAATACATCTTTCTCTGAACTTCATTTCCATACTTCTATATTGTTGTTCCATCCTTTCCATCTCTGTCTCTCCATCACTGGTGTACCCTTTTCCAACTTTGTTGTTCTTCTTGTAAATCCTCTAATTTTTGGTTAATATTCTTCATTTCTGTTGTTATATTTTCTAGCGTCTGCCCAACACTTCCTATATCCTTCTTCATCTCTTTCATATCATTCGCTAATTCTTTTATATCTTTTTAAAATTCATTTCTTAAATTCCTGGATTCTTGAAATAATGAATGTCGCCAACTCTGTCGATTTAGGTTGATCCTCTAATACTGATCTTGCTTGCAATTGCTGTTTCACTGATACAGCTCTTCTTGTCCCCGAAGCCATCTTAAACTAGGATGCCCACACTGCAATCCTATTAACAATCACTAATCACTAATAAATATCTCTTAATATTTATATAAATTACTCACTTTTCAAAACTCAAGACTCAATAATATAAAATTCTATCTTCAATAATAGTCTATTTAATCTATATTCAATAAAACTAAATTAATTAATCAATGTTATATCACCTAAACCTTAAATTATTACAGCCTAAAAACAGAATATTATTAAATAGATTAGCCCTTCTAACAATTCACCCCAGCCTTTATCTATATCTATGTATCTGTATACTGTTAATGTTTAGCTTTAATATATATCAAGTATTTATAATAAATATACCAATCTCTTAACTTTCTCCCCAATTTCTATTCAATTTCTATTTCTTATCTTAGCCCCTAAGCAAGTTAATTAATTTATAAATATAATTTACCTAACTAATTTACCTAATTAACTTAATAATTATAAACTCTAAACAATATCTACAATATACTATATATTAAATATTTATTATAAAACAATTAACAATTAATTAATAATCAATAATGAATAATTAATATTACTTCAATTGCATTCTATATCTCTCTGTGTTTATTTGTTGTCCTATCGTTATTCTCCACTAGTTGGTGCTCTCTCCCCACTTGTTTCTTTCTTCATCTTCTTATTCTTCTATATTCAGTCACTGCGATAAACGAAGGGGTTAATACTATTTTTCTTCGCTCGAATAACCTTGACAGTTGCAGTGGCTCTCACACCAACAGTTCTCTAACCTCGAACAGTCCTTGAAAGTCTCTTCTTGTTTACTGTTAATTCACGTCCAACTCCTTCCCTTGTCTGATCTTCCTCCGCTTGCACCAACAGTACCCCGAGAAAATTACTTCTGAAATATGGAAGATCTGGAGCCACAGTATAATTCCTCAAACCCACAACAACCAAAAGTCCAAAAGTATTTAAACAGTCTGTGAAAAAAAAGGAAAGGAACAGAAAGAGAAAAGACAAAAGAAAAAATTGGGAAACCCCCAAAATCCAAAGTCCAAAATCCAAAAGTCCTGTTATCCCCTTTCCCCCAAAAATAAAAAAAAAACCCTAATAATCAAAAATCAAAAATCCAAAGTCCAAACTAAAAAAAGAAGAAACCCAATGTCTTTCATTCAGAACCAAAAAGAGAGGGAAAAGGAAAAAGGAAAGAAATCGAAAAACAAAGTAACAAAGGCAGCTTGCGAACAGGCAGTTTTTTTTCCCCCGTTCAGTCTCTCGCCAGCCGCAACCTCCCCAAACTGTCTTAACTCTTGTCTTGACTCTCTCCCAGCTTCAAATTGCTATCCTCCGTCTCTTTCTGTTTCTCACTGTCAACCCACACCAACTCCAAAAAAAAAGAAAAAAAGAGATCAAATCAACTATATTTAAAGTCTTAATATAAAATCTATATCATCATTCCATTTAAAAAACAAAACAAAACTGTAGCTTGATGCCGTTTCCTTCTTCTCCCCCTCGCAGAACTCGGCGAGATAGTCCGGAGCCTTTTTACCAGGATCCACCTTAAGCTTAAATTTGGGGCTAGACTTCCCGTTGGTTTCGCCTTTTACCCTCCTCAAAATACGAATCAAAAGCCTTTAAATTTCCAGTCCAAAACCTCTTCTAAAAAAAAAAGAAGTGGTGGTGAGGATTTCTCCTCTCAGGAACCTCCACGAGGTAATGGCAGCTTGCTGCGACCTCCACAGCGCGGTCCGTGTCCCGAACTACAGATGGCTCTTCTCGGGCACTCACGCTGGAAATCCGGTCTTCTCCAAGCCCCTCCGAACCCCCTTTCCCAAGGGCATATTTGTCCCGTTTTTTCCCCTCCTCCAAACGGGTTCGCGACCTCGTGGGGTGATTGTCTTCCCCGGAGCTACACAGGGTGACAACCCGACTCCTCACCGACGCCACCGGAAGTCCTTCCTGAACTTTCACCAGTAGTCACTCCTAAGCAATCAGGCTTAGGAAAACTGTTTTTCCAAAATGAATTGTAAACGATTTTCAGGGAAGCTGTACTGCATAGTCAGAGGAAGGTTGAGTCTCCTGTCCTGAGCTGCATTCTCTATGAAGATATCTTCTATGCATAGCAATTAGGAAAAAAAAAATTCTGCTAGCATCAATGTCAGCTTCCCCCCTCTGCATCTCTCAGCCAAAAGGCCCTTTCACCCTACCAATTATAGCCCTATGACTGCACTTTAACTGTCATGGTTTCATCCTATGGAATCCTGAAATTTGGAGTTTAGGAAAGGATTTATAGGATTCTCAACCATGGAATTCTATTGTCTCACCAAACTACAAACCTCAGGATTCCATAGGATCCAAACGTGACAGAGTGGAAATTGTGGTGCTATAACTGTGTAATGCAGAAGGGCCCAAGTGTAGCACTAGAGCCAGAATGGTGCCAATAACCAGAGTGTTGGTCTGGAGCTTGGTAGGTCCACAACCTAGTCCCTGTTGAGCCATGAAACTAACTAGGTGACCTTGAGCCAGCTGTGATCGACTCTCTCAGTCTCTGAGTCTAACCCACCACACAGGATTGTCGTAAGGACAAACTGCAAGAAGGAGAGGAGTGATGCTCCTGTCATATGTATGTAAGAAGCAAACAGTAAACTAAGAAACCAGTAAACAGTCAAGAAGGGCCGAGCAAAGCAACCTCTCCCCCAGATGAGAACCCCTTAGAACTGCCAGATTGAATAAGGGATAAGGTTATAACATGTATTTAGCAGATCCTTGATCAGGAAGTTACCAGAAAGTTACTTCTGGAGAAACTACACCACCTCTCTCCCCCACCCTCCCCAAACCACTTTCAGCTGATTTCTCCCTCCATGGCCATGACTGGCCAGTGAAGTGGTGGTGGTGGTGAAACATCTAGCTGCATTCCCATAGTTGGATACACAGCAACAGGCATCCTCTGTGACCTTTCAGGAGTACTTAGGAGGTCCCAGAGGAGGATTTCACTGCTATACTGGAAAATAGCTGGACAATTCTCTGCCGCCACCACTGCCCTACCATTTCCCTCTGGCCAGTAAACAGCCACATGTGGGGTGCATTAGCTAAAAGGTGGGTCTGGGGGCAAGAGAGGAGATGCCATAGTTCTTTTTGATCAAACTTCATAGTAATTCTTCCTGACAGAGGGTCTATTAAATATTAAAGCCACAGGAGCCTTGTCCTATAGTTGACCTGGCAACGCTGGAAGCTCTTTTTTTGCCAGCTTCCCTTTCTACTATACTTGTGGCTAGCCCAATGATTCATCAGGCTATTTGGGGGAATCCTGGATTCCTGTGGATTCCTTCAAAAACACCCAGCTTTGGTGCACTCAACATTTTAAAGGGTGAAGATAAGGGAATTTCATATGTAGAAAGATAGCGTGATGATATTATTCTGGGTATTTGGCGAGGGAAGTCACAAGGATTAAATTTATTGTTTAGCTTCTGAATAAGAAACCAGTGTGTATATATACTTATGAAAAGTGTGCTATATGGAAATTTATTTGTAAAATTATATACTTTGTGTTTTTTTTAAATTTCTTTAATAAAAATAATTAAAAAAAACAACAACACCCAGCTTCCATTGCACTGGGCTGTTACTCACAGCATCAATGAGGGGAGCTGGACACAGGTTTGCAACCTCTTCTTTGCAGGAGTCTTGGAACAGGCAGCTGAGCTGCTCCCCTCCACACCACACACAGTTGTACTTGGCATCTGCGGTTTGGCACCGGCTGCAGTCCAAGTGTCCCACAGAGCAATTGTAGAGGGTCACTGCAGAGGAGGAGATGTATTAAGGTCAGGCACTGGTGAGCCTTATTGTATAATTTTTTTCAATACAGAAATTAGGCCAGCTGAGGCAACAGGCACAGAAAAGCTAGCATATTCTCCAAGTTGGGATATCAAGACACCAACCACCACAGCAAAGATTAGAAACAGCCCGAGGCATTTTTCTGCCTGAGGTAAAAGACAAGTTTGGATGGGGTTATTTTTAAACTCTGATTACATGTCTTGCTTTCTCGTCAAATCACTGACGAGTGCCCATGCATGAAAAATCTTGGGTATGGATCAGGGCTGTCCCAGGGCATTTTGCTGCCTGAACAAGATGATGCATCCTCCAATTCCATTAATGGCTGTCAATGCTCACGATGGGACAGTATCCTCTATCACACTTGAGTGCAGTAGGGTAGTTAAATGGGCACAGGGCAGATTGCATGGCATACAGCGTTATCCTCCAGTACTTTGCTACCACTTCTCAGTTTCTGCCACCTGAGGTGACCACCTTGCTTTGCCCGATGACAGAACCTGCCCTAATGGGATGGTCAGTCTTCATAACCCATTCCAGTTAAACACCCCTCCGTTGAATGAACCCTTATGTGATCAGGAGACTGGAAATGGAGGGCAAGTTGCCTTCACTATCTTTCGGGGAGGTTGTCATCTTTTACTCATTGGCTGCCGCTATATATCCTCCATCTCCTTGTGCACAACCACAAGGAAGTACAAGTATTTGCTGTACAATGGGGATGGCCAAAGTGCAGGCTTCCAGATGTTGTTGGACTCCAGCTCCCACGATTCATCATCATTAGCTATGCTGCTTAGGGCTGGCGAGATTTGCCGTCCAACCACATCTGGGGCCCCCTTTTACTACACAAATATAGTGTTAATATTCCACTTCAATTGCCATGGAAATATCCTATTGAATCATGGCGTTTGTAGTTTAGTGAAGCACTTGCAATTCTCATCACTGAGAATTCTAAATGCTCCTTCCTAAATTGCCAATCCCAGGATTATGACAGAAGTCGTCATGGTAGTTAAAGTTGAAAACAGCATTATAATTGTGTAGTGTGAACAGTCCCCTGGAGGAAATAAGAGTTGCCAGAGTAAAAACTGAGGAGGGTTCATATAGCTTTAATGGTTGTGTAATGCTTTGAGCACTGGACTATGACTCTGGAGACCAGGCTTGATTCCCTGCTCAGCCATGGAAACTTACTGGGTGACCCTGGGCACACCACACACTCTCAGCCCCAGAAAACCCTGTGACAGATTTGCCTCAGGGTTGCCATAAGTTGGAAATGACTAGAAGGCACACAACAACAACAGAACAGGAAATTTCTTGTCAAGCAACCAAGTAAGAAGGAACACTAGCTGATATTCTCTTTTCTATACCACCATTAATGATACAGGAACCCTCTCCAGTTTTCACTCTGGTAACTCTAGGCAAAATAGAGTGCTAGCTTCAACACTGGCAATAGGAGAATCTCTAATACAGTTGAAACATTAAGTTAATTTGGGAAGCACAGAGCAAGTTGTGTAGCAGAGATGACAGCTATGGAATCTAGGAATAACAGCAAGGAGACGATCACTGCCATCCCCACAGCATTTGTCACCTGAGGCAAAAACTTTTTTTGTCTGACCAACAAAAATCCAGGGAAGGATCTTGAGGCAGTGGGCTCTCTTGCCTTCCTTCAACCAGAACCCAGGTAGGTTTCATGTCCTTGGGCAGAGGATTTTCATTGAGATTTCATTTCAGTTACTCTTCATTAACCTGAACTATGGTTAAGACTTTGTTCTAAGGACAACTTCCTGTACTTTTTTTAAAAAGGGAGTGTCAGACAACATCCCTTCATAAGTGTCCTATCCCAAACTAAGTGTACCATAACCCTCAGTCATTTGTGGAGGAAATTCCATCTAGGCAGGCCACAAGTATGACTTGAAACCGATGAAGTTTTCTTATTTTACAAAACAGGGACTGTTTTGCCCATAGCTAGATCTCTTGGTTTTTAAAAGAAATCTATTAAAGTTCCAAATCTATGACTGCCCCACATATTTCCTGTACCATGGAGATCTTCTATGCTGTCCACTCGAAGACGTCGCTTCCTTTGCACAAATATCACTGCGCTGAATTCAAATTGGGGGGCTGAGTAGCTGTACTGAAAGAGAGACCAAAACATTAGTCTTTGAAAGGAATTAGACATTTCAGTTCTTAGAGAGAAGCAAGACATAAAGTAATTAAAAAAACATAAAATAAACCCAGATTTTTTTAAAAAAAAACACCCAAAGAAACAGAAATAAATTAGTTTGGCCTTGCAAATTATGCAGTTCTCTTTAAAATCAGAAGACTTCTGAAAGGGCGAATATGTGAGTGCATATATAAATATTGCCTGGAATCTTGTGGGTATCTTACAAGATTGTCAAGCAAACAGGTTAACAAAGAACACCTGCTGAAATTCCCTTTCTATACCACCATTAAAGGTATTGGAGCCTTCTCCAGTTTTTACTCTGGTAACCCTGGCAAAAGAGTCCTAGCTTCAATAATGGCAATGGGAGAACCTCCTCTGTTACAGCTAAAGAATTAAGTTCACCTACTGGACATTTTTGTTGTGAGACAAAATGGCCACATTTCATTGTGCATGGATGAACATGCACATTTTATTCTGTATTCAGTTCTTGTTTGAGGTGTGCAACGTCCAATAGGAGGGTTGTGTAGCACAATTAATGCATAACTTTGCAAGTGGAGATTTATGCTACAAACCCTGAAGTAGGATCCCAGCAATTATATAAGTAATATAAAATCTTATACACAGCATAGCATATTACAGCATACGTTATCATGTATATTTCCTGTCTCCCTCTCCCTTTCTCTCCTCTCACTTCTCTCATTCACTCACTTACAGACACACCCTAATTACTCCCTGCCCCTTACACATCGTTCATTCCCTAGTTCTGCTATGGTTCCTTCCAGTGCTTTTGTGAATAGATGGAGGCGCTCTGGCTATACAAGCAAGGACTCTCATTGCTGGAACATGGAAAATAAAGAGAACGCCAGCATTCACTTCTTGGAGAGATGCTGCTGCATCAGCAGTGTGATGCGGCAGCCAAGAAAGCCAATGCAATTCTTGGTTGCATCAATAGGAGTATGGTGTCTAGATCGAGGGAGGTATTGGTACCACTTTATTCTGCTTTGGTTAGACCTCATCTTGAATACTGCGTCCAATTCTGGGCACCCCAATTCAAGAAGGATATGGATAAGCTGGAGCAGGTCCAGAGGAGGGCAACCAAAATGGTGAGGGGCCTGGAAGCCATGCCCTATGAGGACAGACTTAGAGAGCTGGTATGTTTAGTCTGCAGAAGAGAAGGTTGAGAGGGGACATGATAGCCATGTTTAAATATTTGAAAGGATGTCATGTCGAGGAGGGAGTGGGCTTGTTTTCTCCTGTTGAGACCAGGACAAGGAGCAATGGATACAAGCTGCAGGAGGGGAGATTCCACCTGAACCTCAGGAAGAATTTCCTGACCGTCAGGGCTGTCCGGCAGTGGAATGTGCTGCCACGGAGTGTGGTGGAGTCTCCTTCGTTGGAGGTTTTTAAGCGGAGGCTGGATGGCCACTTGTCGGGAGTGCTTTGAGGGTTTTCCTGCATGGCAGTGGGTTGGACTGGATGGCCCTTGTGGTCTCTTCCAACTCTACATTTCTATGATTCTATGATTCTATCTAACGGGTCACCTGTCTTCCTGATTTCTAGATGGGCGTTGAAAACCTACTTATTTCAATTGACCGTTGGTACATAACTTTACTATTATCTTTGGTGAGGAATCTCAACACGCCCAAACCTTTTCTTACTCTAACCTAGACGCAACAGGGGATTTTCAAAATCTATTTAGAGCCAAGAATGTTTTTAAAATTTTATCATGGAATGTGGCGGGATGGTCATCTAAGTTAGCCGATATTCATTTTAAAGATTTTTGTGCAAATTTTGGAATAATTTGCATTCAAGAAACCTGGGTTACCACCCCATATTTTCCTGCACTCCCAGGGTATATAGCATACTGTCTTCCAGCTATTAAATCAAAAATTAAAGGCCGACCACATGGCGGCCTGGCAACTATGGTGCTTGCTGATTCTAATTCAATAATCACACAAATGAACATTGGAGATTGCAGTAATATACTTACTGTTCAAATTGATTGGCCTAGTGGAGTGAAACTATTTGTGATTAATGTATACTGTCCCCCTTTGAATTCAAAGTATGAGTGCGTTTTAGATGGACTGATCTAGAGTCAGTTCTTACTTCCCTTTTTAATTTGTATGCAGATCCCTTAATTATAATAGCTGGAGATATGAATGCCAGATTGGGTTCAAATAATTATAAAATAGCCGAGAAATTGGGTTTAGGCCCTGAGGATTTGAACCGTCTCCCCATTAGGAATTCAAAGGATCAAGGGATCAACGTGGCTGGCCAATTTCTTTTTTCCCTCATTTTTAAATATCAGCTATTCCTGTGTAATGGGACAGCTAGAGATCCTGAGTCAGACCTCTATACATACATAGGTCCTAAAGGGAAAAGTGTGATTGACTATTTAATTGTTTCACAAGCAACCATCCCATTATTGGAAAACTTTAAAGTTTTGGCCAGACCCGAGAGTGATCACATGCCAATCCAAATATCCCTTTGTTCTTTGGTTTTGTTTAAAAACATCCCTTGAAAAACCGATGGTTCATCCGGTAAATCCAGCAACTTTAGGAGAAAAAAGTGTCCGCTGGAATGAGAAGGTACAAGATATTATAAATTCTTTTTTAATGTCCCCAAATATTCTTCTCCTAAAAGACCAACTTTTAACCTCTCCTAATCCACTGGATTCTTTTGATAAACTAGTCCAAGAAATTAGGCCTTTTGTAGTTAATACTAAATGTAGGCACCCAGGTAAACAATCTAAACATAGTTGGTTTGATTCTCAGTGTGGTACCCAGAAGCGTCTTTTAACAAGAGCTATAAGAAAACTAAGACAGGAAGATTCACAAGAAAATTATAGGGTCTATATACACCTTCGTAGGGAGTATAAAAACTTACTTAAAGAAAAAAGAGCAGGATATATACAGCAGATTTGGATGGAGCTAGCCCAGGCACTTGCAGAAAGGGATTCTACTAAATTCTGGGCCATGGTGGCAAAAGGGACAAGGGGCGTATACGATTCAACTGCTAATCAAATCACCTCTGCTCAATGGCAGGCTCACTTCTTCGCCCTCTTTAACCATACTATATTTGTGTCCACTCTGAAGCTCAGTCTGGTTATCCCTGTACTTTCTTGTTGTCCTGAATGGGATCCAGTATCCCCCGATGAAATTAATTCTTTGATTAACTCCCTCCCTATTAAAAAAGCACCTGGAGAAGATATGCTTCCTGGAGAATTATTTAAATCAAATCCTGGTTGGTGGTCTCCAGTCCTTGCCTCACTTTTCACCTATATTAACCAACATGGAAATTCCCCCAGGGGTGGAAAGTCAGCATAGTTGTTCCCATTCACAAGAAAGGTTCTAAGGATGACCCCAAAATTTTTAGACCTATTAGCTTATTAAGCATAGTGTCAAAATTATATACTAAGTACCTATTGGGTAGGATGGAGTCATGGGCTATTGATAACAATATTATTGCAGAAGAACAAACAGGCTTTATGAAGGGCAAATCTACGATCGATCAGTGCTTCACCCTTCACCATGTAATTCAAAAATATTCTCAAAAAGGTAGAAAAGAACTTTTCACTGCTTTTGTGGACCTCAGTTCTGCTTTTGATCTTATTGATAGAAATCGTCTTTGGCAAAAGTTGGCCGATACGAATATTGACAGAAGACTGCTTTTTCTAATCCAGTTGTTACATACTAATATCTCCCTCAGGGTTAGACTTGGAGCAAACGGACTTTTGTCTGATAATATCCCTACAGATAGAGGAGTTCGTCAGGGATGCCTTCTGGCACCTTTTTTATTTAATTTTTATATAAACGATATTGTTAGAGAGATGAGTGGCCCAGAATGTTTTCCAGTTTCTATTCAAGATATTAAACTCTCGATTCTTCTATTCTTCTGATGATATAGTTTTGATCGCTACCACTCTGATTGGGATGCGGAGACTATTAAAGAAGTTGAGTGCTTTTTGTTTAAAAGAGCGATTAATAGTAAACTATACTAAAACCAAAGTGGTGGTTTTTGGGAAGAAGAAAAAATTACATAGTTGGAGACTTAATGGAAACCCCATAGAACAGCAAACTTATTTTAAATATCTGGGTTTGGGTTTTAACTCAAAACTGTCATGGAAAACGCATTTCCAGGCAGTCAAGCTGAAAGCCACTCATTCTATTAATTCTCTACTGAGATTTTACAAATTTTATGGGGGGAATTTGGTTGCTCCTACTGTTGAGGTCTTCCAAAAGAAAATTGCTCCCCAATTATTGTATGGTGCGGAGATTTGGGGATATGATAACTCTTTTCCTTTAGAAACAGTTCAGAATGCTTTTTTGAAATTTTTACTGACTGCCCCAAAGGGTACCCCTGCTTCTATCTTAAGAGTGGAAACTGGGTTAGCCTCTTTACAAGCTGGAGTACAGGTGGCTTTAGCTTTATATTGGCTGAAGCTGGTCAATATGAATGACAATAGGCTTCCCAAAAAATGCTTCTTAGAGCAATTACAGTCCCCCTTCCAAAATTCATGGACAAATTCCGTAAGGCCCATACTCCTCCATTTTGAGATCAATTTAGAAGCCTTACCCACATATTCTTCCAAAAAAATTAAACAACTGGTTAAAGAAAAAAATTACCTCGCTTCTAAGTGGGGTGACCTACATTTGCTCTCCTGAACAGCATATTCATTATGGTACCCATTATATAAAACATATTTTGGAATGGAGCAATATTTTTTAAATCTTACCTTCGCCCCACTTAGAAAAGCATTCACAGCTTTACGCTTTCAGTGTATGCCATCTGCCTATTTGAAGGGAAGATATGATAATATCCCTGTCCATCAAAGACTCTGCATCTGTGAGAACGGGGATGTAGAGGACATTCAACATTATCTTTTACATTGCCCTCTATATACATCTCCCAGGCAAAAGTTCCTTAATTGCTTCCTCCACTTCTCTCCCCTTTCCAATAGACCACCTCTTGAGCAGATTTGTGGACTATTAGCTGATAAAGACCCCTATGTCACTATTAAGGTTGCAAATTTTGCGTTAGCTGCAAGTAAGATAAGAGCGAGACATCAAAACTATCCCCACGAACAATATGGAGGTGAAAAATAATTGATTCTGGTGTTACAGAATATATAAGTGTAATTTTAAATAGTATATCCTATATAATTTTATATTGAATTTTACATTGGATTACATTATATCATCCTAGAGATATATTTTATATTTTATATTGCTCTGAGTTTATAAAACCATTACAATGATTGTTTATCTCCTATATGTTGTTCCTGTATGTTGTTTTTACATAAGTTTATTAGTAAATAAGTTAGTTTATTACCATTTGTAATGTCCTATTCTGTTATTTAGATGTAGTTTGCCTGACTGGGATGTGTTGCAATGGCTTTTAGCTGAGCAAATAAAGATTCATTCATTCATTATTTATTATCTTTGGTGCATTACTTTATTCTTTTTTTCTTTACCCTCCTGCTATTTTATGTCTCCATTTTAATTTTAACTCTTTTTTAAGTATTCCAGCTGGCTGCAGCACAGGAAGTGGTGAGAGAATGTGGCCCACTCCATTGACATGGCAGGGACTTCCTCCGCTTCTTTCCCTCAAGGATTATTCCACCTGATAACTAAACTTTTATGTAAACTTATGAAAGATGCATGCTGCCTGAACTTGCTTGTTTTCCTGTTTTCTTGCAACTACTAAGCAGGCCCAAGTTACTTTGCTCCCTGAGGTGAAAGACAAGATGGTGCTCACTTCCCCCTTTGATATTCAGAAGCTAATTAGACTCTCAGCTGAATTTTATTGCCACACCAGCAATGGAGCAGTGTCCTCCAATCCACCTGAGGGCAGCAGGCTGCTTTAGGGGGACAGGACAGTCTGTAGAGTACACATGCTATCCTGTCCTCCAACAGAGGGGAACGGCCAGGGGCTCAGAAAGAACATCCAAGAGCTGCTGTTACCCCTACCATCTGTCACCTGAAGTAGTTGTCTCCCTCTGCTGAGTAGTAAGGCTGGTCCTACCTTTTTGTCTTGGTATTCATGACTGTAAACAAGTTAGGTTGATAATACTGCGGTGAGGGACGGCTCCTCATAATATTATCACTACTTTTCTTTGGCTAAATTTTGAGGTCAGACCTAGTGGGAACTCAAGGGCAGGCCCCTCTCCTCTGAAGGCCTTACCTGGTGCAGCTGGCAAGTGATGTAGCAAAGGGCTGGGTTCATTTCATCCTGTTCAATGTAAGCCTCTACCACCAAGGTTTTCCCCTCCAAAACCAAAGCACATTCATAGTCCCAGAGCTGATCCTTTGAAGAGGAAGAAATTCAGGGGTTGAATCACATGGAAGAAATTCCCAGCCTCCCACAGCACTGTGCTCCAGTGCTACTCTCTGTCTCAGTCATGTTAATCCAAGATGAGCTCCCCATCTTACTAGCTCCACTGGAGGCTACTGTCTACCATGTTGGCAGTCAATGTTAGTGGGGACGTTTCAGTCTGAACTTTAAAGGAGATACTTAGGAGACTGAATCCCCTTCCCAAAATAGATCCAGCACCTTGAATAGCTACTTTCACATTTGGATGAGACCCAGGAACAAATTCACCATCGCAGTGACCAAGAAACTACCAGCTGTCACTGACCAGTCCTGCACTGAATCCTGTCACAGAGCTAATGTTTCATCAAGAGTAAGTTAGGTAGCTTTTCAATAAATATCTTCAAAAGATGTTTTCCCACAGCTTTTCCACAACTGTATCTGAGCAGCCACTGGTGCCAAGGTCTTACCTGATAGAGATGGAAGTTCCTCCCTATCAATGTTATCTTTCTCTGCACATTGACTGGCATCAGAGAAGACCCCTGAATTCCCTTCACACAGGGGCATGCTTCTGGTCCCCAGTTGAACTCTTCATTCTGAAAGTCCACAAATAGGTAGAAGACTGTGAGAGGTTTCACACACAATTCTCTCCACTTCCCACCCAACCAAAAATAACTACACAAACACCAAACCAGAACTGTCATCAGGCATGGATGCCCAAGTATCCCAGAACATACCGTAAAGACTCCAAATTTCAGAACATATAAAATATTTTGTCATGTACTTCTCAGTTGGCTCTAAGGTCATTGATAAGAAGTGTGAGACTCACAGGCTACATTCATCCCTCAGAAGTAAGGTGTCCCACACCAACCCCTTGAAGCTTCCAGCCTCCATCTTTTCAGAAAAAAAAAATCACATTTTTGTTTGAAAAAAGATTCCTCTCCCCTCAAAATGAATTTAAAAAGTTTTAAATGTTTAAAAATCTGTTGGAGGAGGGAGGGCACTCTGAAATAAGAAAGAAACAAGCAAAAAAAGACCATAAAGATGATCAAGAGTGAAGACATGACTTCCAGTCACCCAAAATGTTGGCTCTGATGTCATGATGCAGCTCACAGAATTATGAAGGGTGCCAAAAAGGAGTGGCACAGCCCTCTGGTCTCTGGAGGGTGCCCATCCCTGTTTTACAGGATTCAGAGTGATCTGAATACAACATTGCCTTAAAAAAGTGCCAGGGAACTTATGGCCTTCCATCTTTGCACTGAAGCTCTCATCATCCCTGACCATTGGCTACATGGGCTATAGCCCATGACAGCCTGAGTGGAACAACATCAGGAGGTTCACATGTTCCCAGCCCTACCTTAAGGGATTACTTTTGGCATAAACTGCACACTGCTTGTCCTTTTTAATAAAGTTCTTCAGTTGAGCGACCTGACATATGCCACCTATCTATCTTTCATCATCTCACTATGCTTCACATAAGCTTGCCTGTTAATTGCCTCTTCTCCTCAGCTTCCTTTACCTGCTTGTACTTCTGTAGTTTTATGACAGTATATATTAGGGATGAAAAATGTAGCACTCCAGATGTTGCTGTACTACAGTTCCCATCACCCATGTCCCCATGTTGGTTGCAGCTTAGGGAGTTCATCAACCTCTAGAAGGCCACTGGCTCCTTACTGCTGCTATAAGTAATTAAAGGCTGCTAAAAATTACAATTCTTCAAACACAAATGAAAGACCAAGTAGAATAGTTGAATATACTAAAGAATATGCTGCAGAATATGCTCAAAGAGGGTCAGTGTTTGGGAAGTGGTGCTTCTGGTGACATATAGATCATCTATGCACTTGGGGATTGATGAAGGAGCAAAATAGATTTATCTTATTCATATTTTGGGGAGCAGAAATAAAAATTGCTGTTACTCCTGGGTGGAGTCCATCACCTTGTTTCTCTCAGAATGTTATGTCACAATATAATATCATTCTGGGAAAAAGAAAATGACTGCAGACAGCTGAGAAGTAATGGTTATTTTTGCCGAATAGCTGGAATCCCTCTGAAATTTGTAGAGGGGTGGGTAACATTAGTACAGAAAGGGGAGGATGTTCTCTGTACTTTAAAATATGTATATAATTCAACACCCATAAAAGCTGAGTTCTACACTCTGAATTTTTGTCATTGAGCCCCACATTTCTTGCTTGTTTTAAAAAAAAATATTCTATTGCTTATAACATATAGAACTGAATAGGCAAAAACAGCCAATTAAAATTTCCAGGTTGAGCTGGAGCTGATGCAGTGCTAGTTTTAGCAGCTCCTCCACAGACAGAATATTCCTAGAGTTTGGAAAAGTTACTTTCTGGACTACATTTTCAGAATCTTTCACCCAACTTGTCCACTTTGACCTTTCAAAGAACTTTCCCCCACTACTTTGTAATGGAGAAGGGACTCCTTACTTTAGTCCTGAGGTAATGCTTATGACTCACCAAGTCTAGAAATCCAGGAGCATCATACTGATAGTCTAGCCCCTCGTTCAGGATTCTTGGGAAATCAGAACTATCACTCTCTGAGGAGTCTCCATCACCTGAGAGGAGGATGGAGGCAGAGATGGAGGATGTGTCATTCTCCGGTGCCAGTGAACCCACTGGTTCGGAGCTGTCCTCAAGAGGTAGCCAGTCTGGAAGGCCTGTGGGTGGGGCTACCTTGGAAAAAGTTTGCTCAGTCTCCAAGTCCTCTGGTGGTAAGTCGGAGGAAGAGATGGAAGCATTTTCTGTCTGATTGGGGTTGAAAGGAGTTGGTACAGGAGATGTTGGCTCCATTGGGATGAGAGGTGGCATTGTGGAATTTTCCGTATCTGGGAAAGGTGTTAGCGTTTCTGTAAAAGGCTGCAAGGTGTTATGAGGGTTAGCCAAAGAAGAAACAGTTGACCAGCCTTCAGGTTCAATGACTGGTTCTGAGGTAGTATACGTCACAGGGCCAGATGTCTCTGGTTCGCTGCTGGAGGTAGGCTCAGAGGTAAGTCTAGTAGTAACAGGCACTTCCGTTGGGCCCAGTGTCAGAGAGCCAGTGGTTGCCTCCAGTGTAGTGCCAGTATCTGTAGTTGTCAACAGCGCATATGTGGGACCCAGAGTTTCTGGCTGTGGGGTAGTCCTGATAGGAGTTGTTGTTGGTATGGTGGAGGCAATCACAGTTTCAGTGGTGGGACTGGGGGTGGAAGTAGCCACAGGTGTAACAGAGAGGGTAGGGGGTTCAGAAGGTACAGTTGGAGAAGATGAGGAGGACTCTGCTGCATATGGAGTGGCTGAGGGTGGCAATGGGTTGAAGGTTGGTATTTGAGCCTGGAGGAGTGAAAAGGGACAGGCATGAGTGCCAAAATGAGACCAAAGCAACAGCAAGACTTTACACTCCATTCCCTGCCATTATGAGAGACAGGGGGCGGGGGGGAAATGGACTTGAGGGTGGTCACTGACTAAATAAAACAACAAAAATCCATTCCTTTAAAATAGTTTTCCAGGCTGCTAGGCTAAGTATAGGCACCAAGTCTTTCCACAGGGGCCATTCTTCCTTCCTGTCCCTACCTGACGGCCAATAGCAGCACATTTCAGCGCACCTGAAGTGACATGATGTCACTGCTGGCCATTATATTGGCTGATTTTCAGCTATCATTGTCTGTTTTGGGGAGGTTCAGCAGCTGGAGGGCAGGGGAGCAAACTGTTGTCCTTTTATTTTGTTTTGGGAGATTTGGGGTGCTTTGAGCACATAAAATTGCTGCAAAATCAACCTGAAAAAGATTACAAAATTTGGGGAGGTCTGGTGGGTTTGAGGGGCTTCTCAAGAGTCTTGTGGACCACACTTAGGGGTTCTAAGGCTGCATACTACTTGTGGGCGGCACTTGTCCATCCCTGCTGTAGACTGAGTCAGAGTACTGGTCCAGCTACCTTAAGACTGATTATACACATGGCCCTTTTGATGCTGGCCTTCAATCTCCACAGTCCATCATCATTGCCTGTGCTGGCTGGGACTGAAAGGAATCCAGAGTTCAACAACATGTAGAGGACCACAGGTTCCTCATCTCTGTCTACAGTATCTTACAGTGGCTTTCTAGGAACTGTTCCCTACTCCTGGCCTTACCTGGTCAGTCAGTTTTGGTTTCTCCAGATTCCATCTTTTGGTCTGTGGTTTCTTCCATATCAAAAAATTGGAAGTGAATTCTTGCCAAATCTCAAATGACATAAAATTGACTCTCCCAATCCCTAGCTCAGATTGCATTTTAATAAGTGCAGATTCTCCCACCAGATACCCAGATTTTCTTCACAATGCTCCTTCTCTTTCATGTGTGTGTTCTGAGGGATTCTACATGGGACCCAATGTAGAAGATTTACATGGAATAAATTTCTCCTTTGATTAAAGAGGACCTGGATATTCATCTCCATGGTAGCTGGGCAGGTATGTTCACCCCAAATTAAAACCCTCCCTTGAAGCCATGTAATACTATCTAATGCAAGAGGAAACAAAATGTGGTGGTTCTACCAAAGCCTGCACTCCCACCTACTGCTGTTGCTGAATCTATTGTGTGTGTGTGGGGAATCCTTGTTTTTCCTTTAAAATCAAGGTGGGAATAGTTGTTGGATGGCAAATCTCAGCATTCTGCATTCTTGCCTATGCTGGCTAGGGCCACTGGGACTTGTAGTCCAAAAATATCTGGGAAAGTACATGATTTAAAATAACCTTCCCTGTTTTGAAACATGAATCATGCATCCTGCATGACTTGCACTGGAATCACACTTCCAGGAGTGAAATTTTATTTGTAAACAAGGTGCATATGGAACACACTCCTTGTTTTAAAGTAACTCTCCTTAAAACCCAGCCCCTGCAGACCCAAATATCTGTTTACCTTTACAGTGATAGGAAAAAATGTTATATCAGTTCCTGTTGCCATTTTGAGGAAAACAGGTATTTGGAGGTAGCAAAGGGTTCTGAATTCCTTGTGGGAGTGGGGGTATTTTTGTGTGTTTTCACATGTATTAGGGGCTTTCTGCATGGCTTTGAGGCAAAAATTGCCCCCAAACTGCTTTTTTTTAAATTGGGGGGTCAGGAAGCTTTGAAGGACTAGTGGAGGGCCCTCAGGGGCCACAAAAGTGGAGCCCAAAGGGCACATTTGGCCTTGAAGCCAGTTTGCTTATCCTTGTTTTAAAGTTTTTTCCCCCAGCAAACCTGGTGGTCACTGCAGCAGCAGGATCTGTCTGGGCATTAGGGACAGGGTATGTGGAAAATCAGTCATCTGAACAGGTGGGGATCCGGGTCTCCAGGCTCTGTAACCCAACCCTGCTCTGAAGCAGTAATTTTACAGGAGGTTCTGCACATCCATAGCACTGAAATGCTGAATGTCAAGGAACTTAATATGTCAGGAATTCAATCAACTGAGGGGCAGATGTGAGCAATGAAAGACACACCCTCTCATTGTAGATAATGGCTCCTTCCTCGCATATGGTTTTATGAGTGCAGAGATGTTGTTGGACGCACCAGTTGCACCCCCAATGGCTGCTCACACACCCTTGGCACCTGAAAACAAGAACAGCAGAAGAGTTGTTGAGGAGGGCCAACAGGTCAAAAAAGAGCTTTGAAACCACTGCAATGCTGGGGGAACAGGGTCAGGGAGGGAGTGGTCATCCTCATGGACTTACGGTGCCAATTTCCTCAGAAACGCCACTGCCGTGCAATCATAGAAAGAGAATGCTGTTGAAGCAATGAAGACATCATGGAAGCGGACCACCAGCTGAATGGTTATGTGGTCTGTAATGGGAAAAAAAGGAAAAAATGGATCCTTCAAGTACACTTCAACTGGGCTCACACAGTTCAGGTCGAGAGAAGGAGAGCCAGGAGTGAATAGGTGCTCCTACAAACAGGTGGGGAATGCAGCTTTCTCACATGTGGCTGAATTACAGCTCTCATCAACCTTCACTGGTTAGGGCTGATGGAAGATGAAGCTCAACAACATCTGGACATCCCAATTCTTTGTTATATATTTGTTTGTTTATTATATTTGTCTCCTTTCTCCTGGTACAGGACCCACGATGGCTTCCAACAACAAAACATCAAAACATTTAAAAATAATGAAAAACATTAAAAACATATAAAATAATTAAAAACCTAAAATAATATTCAATTAAAACAAGTTAATAAATAGAGCTCCCCTCCCTTACATAAAAGCCTGTTTAAAAAGAGAAGTTTTCGCCTGCTGGCAAAAGGAGAGCAGGGAGAGGCCCTGCCCAGCCACCTGCGGAAGGGTGTCCAACAGGGTGGGAGCAGCCACTGAGAAGGTTCTCCCCTGTGTCCTCACCAGGGGAGACTGGAATAGTGGCCGGACTGAGAGGAAGCCTTCCCCAGCAGATCTTAAGGCTCTAGCCAGTTTGTACAGGGAGAGATGGTCTTGCAGATAGCTTGGTCCTAAGCCATATAGGGTTTTATAGGTCATAACCAGCACCTTGAATTGTGTCTGGAAATGAACAGGAGCTGTTTTAACAAGGGAGTTAATGTGCTCCTTGTAACTGGCCCTGTTTGACCTCAGCAGCTGCAGCCAGCATAGTCAATTGATGATGAATGCCACAGACATTTGGAGCATGTTAGTTTACAGCACAGGTGGACAAAGGTTGCATGCAACCCCTAGGGCCATTTTTATGCCCCCTGGGGATCACTGGAATACCTCTTAGTGGGTGTGGGAGGCATTTTGCCACGTTTGCCTCCCCACATCATTTTAGTTCAAAGAGAGGTCTTATTTAAAAACAGGAAGTGAATTAGAAGTATCTTCCTGTTGTAAAAAAAAAAGTTTCTTCTGGGCCTAAATATCCTTGGCAGATCCAAAAACATGGCAAAAATATCCCCCACATCTCTAGAAGTCTATGCTTAGAAGGGGAATTTGGAAAAACAATTGCAGTGGTGGGTGCAGTAGGGATGCAGCCTTCTCATGTTTCTTTGAGGGCTAATGCAGCCCCCTTACCTTGCACAGTTGTCCACCCCGGCTTACAATGATGTAAGTAGCTGGCAGATAACTGGCTCTCTGGCTTGTTTTCCTATCCAGAAAGTCCTGGATTACTTTTCTGGATTCTGACAGAAGAGACAAAAGAGAGAACCGGCCCCTGTTGGATTCACATACCACAACTAAATAAACCATTTGCCAAAGGTCCATGGTTTATTTAGTTGATCCTGCTGGAAGTGGGATTGATCAAGCAAGAGAGGACTGTCCATTCTTTGTAAGCCAGAGTTCCTGCCCAGCCCTAGCTTCCTGTGACAGCTGAACACAGACACTGTGGTCTATCTGCTCACCTGTTCCTGCTTTCAGTATTGGGGCATGGCTGGGATCTGGTGAGGGACACATGATACCTGACCCCATCAGCACTGCTGGGCTTTCATAGTCTTCAAAGAAGCATGAATAAGACTCTCCATCCTGCAGGGCTGGCAAATCCGAAAGAGTCAAGAATATCTGCCAATCAGAAAACATTAAGGATCAATAACCTGGGCTCTCAAGAAATACTCACCTTTAATTAGCATTATCTTACTTTCTAAAACGGGATGAGAATGGCAGAAAATAAAGTGTGCATCTGTCCGTCTATGATAAAAAAGAATGAAATCACAAACAAGTGGGCAGAACACTGAAGCCAAGGATGGGCAATGTGTGCTCTTCTTAATATTACTGGTTTGCAATTCTCATCAGCCCTGAGTGTTGTCTATATTGGCTAGGGCTGATAGGAGTTGTAGTCCAATTGTATTTGGAGAGTCACAAGTTCCCCACCTCAGCTTTATGCTCAGATCCTCATGAATTTTTGCTCATAATATTCTTTTAAATCCCTAATTCCTTAACCAGAAGCTGTCCAAGTGCATCAAATTCTCATTCCAAATCATGAGGGTTAGCAAACTGCTTTACTGGAAATTAAATCAGAGATAGCTATCTAAATTTATCTTTTGTGGACTTCATTACCAGATGCTTTGTTGGTTGACCAGCTTGCCAGTTTTTCCTATTTTCAAGCACATCATTCTTGATGGGGGAAGTGAACAAACCAAAAAGATGTAATTAGGGATGTGAGCACTCTGAATTTTTAAAAAGGTCAGTATTTTTAGATATAGCCCAGATGCACGTTAATGGTAGGAGGAAGTCTGCATTTACAATTCCAGTAAAAAAGAAGTAACTCACAAGGCAATGTTGTATATTACATGTCAGAAAAATTAGCTTCCATGACAGATAAAAAGAATAAGTTTCAAACTATCACAGTTGCAGGGGAGATTGTAAAAATATACAGCTTCTGAAAGTATCTTTCTCTCACTGTTATTAGAACAAATTCCTTCTTACTTCAGCCTGCTTGCCTATTTCTCTCTAAAATTTCAAATCCTTATCAGATATGAAAGAACATCCTCTATCTCTAAGGAAGGAATGTAGCTCAATGCCACAGCACACCTCAGAGGTACCAAGTTCAGTCTCTGATACCTTCAGGCCATAGTGTGACTTGACAGACTTTGGAAAAGATGTTGCCCATGCTGGCTGGAGAAGGTTGTGGGAGCTGTAATCTGAAAAGTAGCTTTTCTGACCTCTGTGGCTTAGTATAAGGCAGCTTCCCTTCTCAGTGTTCCTTCTCTTTCTTGATTTGACTTGACTTGAGACTTGACTTCTCGCTCTCATGCTTTAGTAAATTTCTTATCTTGATCATAGAATCATAGAATCATAGAAATGTAGAGTTGGAAGAGACCACAAGGGCCATCCAGTCCAACCCACTGCCATGCAGGAAAACCCTCAAAGCACTCCCGACAAGTGGCCATCCAGCCTCCGCTTAAAAACCTCCAAAGAAGGAGACTCCACCACACTCCGTGGCAGCACATTCCACTGCCGGACAGCCCTGACCGTCAGGAAATTCCTCCTGAGGTTCAGGCGGAATCTCCCCTCCTGCAGCTTGCATCCATTGCTCCTTGTCCTGGTCTCAAGAGCAGGAGAAAACAAGCCCACTCCCTCCTCGACATGACATCCCTTCAAATATTTAAACATGGCTACCATGTCCCCTCTCAACCTTCTCTTCTGCAGACTAAACATACCCAGCTCTCTAAGTCTGTCCTCATAGGGTATGGCTTCCAGGCCCCTCACCATTTTGGTTGCCCTCCTCTGGACCTGCTCCAGCTTATCCATATCCTTCTTGAATTGGGGTGCCCAGAACTGGACACAGTATTCAAGATGAGGTCTAACCAATGCAGAATAAAGTGGTACCAATACCTCCCTCGATCTAGACACCATACTCCTATTGATGCAACCAAGAATTGCGTTGGCCTTCTTGGCTGCCGCATCACACTGCTGATTCATGTTCAGCTTGTGGTATATGAAGACTCCTAGATCCCTTTCACATGTACTGTTAGCCAGCCACGTGTCCCCCATCCTATATTTCTGCATACCATTTTTTCTGCCTAAGTGTAGGACCTTACATTTCTCTCTGTTGAAGTTCATTTTGTTAGCCTTGGCCCAGCTCTCCAATCTGTCCAGGTCCTTTTGAATTTTGATCCTGTCATCAGGCGTATTAGCAACCCCTCCCAATTTGGTGTCATCTGCAAATTTGATCAGCGTGCCCTCTATTCCTTCATCCAAGTCATTAATGAAGATATTGAACAGCACCGGGCCCAGGACAGAACCCTGTGGCACCCCGCTAGTCACTTCTCTCCAGGATGAGAATCTGCCATTGGTGACCACCCTTTGGGTACGGTCAGTCAACCAGTTACAAATCCACCTGACAGTAGCCCTGTCCAGCCTGATAGTAATATTCTTTTGACTGGTCTTCCATTAACTTATTTTAATCCCTTAGTTTCTATCCAACATTCTGCTGCTAAGATTACCTTTCTGGCTTGTCATTTTGAACATGTCAACATTGGCTGCCTATCTTTTTTAGGATCCACTTTAATCTTTTTATTTCAGCTTGTAAAGCCCTGTTTGACTTAGCCGAGCCTAAATACCCTAAAGGCAGCAGATCCTGTCTGACCTTGGAAGCTAAGCAGGGTTAACCCTGGTTAGTATTTGGATGAGAGACTGCCAATGAATACCAGGGGCTGTAGGCTTTGGCAAAACCACATCTGAATATTCTTTGCTTAAGAAAACCCTATGAAGTTCATGGAGTCACCATAAGTTGACAGGCAACTTGAAGGCAGATGCACACAAACCTGACTTAGATCCTCCCATTCCATCTCTCAGCCTCCATTTCTAATTATTTCTCCTCTAGGGATTTTGATTGCTCAATGTTTTTACCCGATTCAGGGATTTTGGATCCTTAGTTTGGCTTCATCCTTTCTCCTCTTTTGCTCTATAGTCTTAAAATCATCTTCCCAAATACCTGCAGAAAGCTCCTTTGATTATCATTTTCACATTATGCTAAAGCAGTTCTGCAAGGAATAATGGGCAAAAATTCTTCAAAACCAATGTGATAGGCTGACAGTCTGTTTACAAGAAATGTTTACCTGAACCCATTGCTGCTTTAAAGGGTGCTACCAGGTACCGAATATAAAAGTTCACATACTTTTTCACACATGGATTTTGAGTGCTGACTCAGTTGAAGGTTAATAAAACTTGACAATGCATCATTGCCTACAAGTTTTTTTAAAAAAAATCAGGTTACCTATTGTTCTTTACCTAGGAGTATAGATTAGATTAACATCTAACAACAGTTTAGCATGGAAATATATGATAGTCTAAGGCCCTTTCTGCACAAGGGAGATACACTGTTGTGGCGTCATTGTGTCTCGAATATATCCGCATGTCAAACTGGTTTGATGTTGTTCTGTCATAGTTTGTTCCGCATGTGTTTAGCTCTTAAAGCAGTTCATATTGTTGTGAAACCGGTGTAATGTGAAAACGGAAAAACTCTGAAGCAAATCAGTCAAAACGGTCCACAGCGTTTCTTCCTACATGTGGAAGCGCTACATCGATTCACACCACAGAGGTGGGCATTAAATTGACCAATCAGTGGTGGCAGAGTGGACCAAGGGAGGAGAATAAGAGTTGCGGGGGAATTGACACGCAGAAGCTACAAATGATTTTCTCTGCTTTTCTTCAATAGAAACTAGAGAACATTGGAGTAAAAAACACAGCTTATAAAACGCAATGAAACGCTCCTCCACTCTAGTGCGGAAATGGCCAAAGAGAGTCACCAACTTTTTCTCACCACCGTAAATCTCAGTTAAAAACTTTTTTGTTTCCTAAAGCTTTCAGAATTCTGATTTAACTTCATTCTTACAATTTAGCTTTCAGAATTCTGATTTAACTTTATTCTTACAATTTACAATATATTCAGAGTTTGTGTCGCTGGATTATTTGTTTTCCTTCCCCCACAGTACCCTTTTTATTAAATTGTACACTGAATTGTACACTTATTAAATTGTACACTTAAAGAAAAAGAATCTTGGCACATACACATCTTCCTTATACATGTCTCCACACGCTCTCCCAGAGAGTTCTCCAGAATGTTTCCAGCTCTTCAGCTTTGATCAGCTCCACATTACACAAAAGGGCAAGAAGTGTGAATGTTCTCTCTTCACAAATGGGAAGCATGAGAAACAAGTGATGGGCAAGTCACTCACACTTCTTCTGTCCCCAGAGGGCAAGTAACAGCTGCTCTTCACAAGACAATTTCTCAGCTTTCAAAGGGGAATTTTACACATCATCATAGCTCACATTTTTCTGTACTTCTCGGCTGATGTTGGCTGGAGTCACTGACTGGACCGACAAACACTGCTGGGTTGAGTTAAAGCCCCACAGCCACTGCTCACTCACTTGGAACCTGAAGCATTCAGAGCGACGGCTGCACCTGGGAGACACATACGTAGATGAAGACAGGGAAAAGCCAAAAGGTCTTTGACTGCTCTGGAAAGGAAATGAATGTTTTGTTTCAAACTAGCCAGAAGCCCAGAGAGTCTGAGGCAGAGCTTGGGGAATTTACTTTTGGGTGGACTATAGCTCCTAGAATCTCCCAGTCAGCATGGTACAGTCCCTGTTGGCCAAAGGATTCTGGGAGTTGTAGTCCAAAAAATAATATCCAAGCTCCGGATGGTTTATCCAGACCTTAGAGTGCTTTGGAGTCCTGGCTGCTTCTGGTGTAGTCAGACTGGTGAAGACTTATGGTTTATCAAGTCTTCACCAGTCTGACTACACCAGAACCAGCCAGGACTCCAAAGCACTCTAAGGTTCAGAGTTTGGTCCCATCCCTCACCCCCTGAGAGCTCCCAAGCCTTGGTGGAATGGGACAGAAAGAGAACAGCTATTATTACCTGAGCATGATCAAAACAAGAGGCCTGTGGTTGTAGGAATGCGGTAACCACTCACTGGACAGTGCCTGTGACATTGCTACAAGTAGTAAAACCCACATCCATGTTGTAAATCTTTTCCAGCATTTTTGTTAAACTGCCTTATGATGATATTACAGTAGGCCCTCCACAGTGGGGGGGGGGATAGGGAAACAGAACCCCCACGAAAGTAAAAAAAACAAAACAAAACCCACAAATAACAGCAGACACCTGTGCAGGAGAGGGGGAGGATCTTCCTTGGAGATAGCATAAAAATTTCATTTTGATATCAATAATTTGGCTCTCTTCCACCACCCCTCTCCACGTGTTTGAGTGCCCCCGGACAAGCCCAGAACTAGGCTTGGCCATCAAACGCTGCAATATCCCAAGACAATACAGGCAGGCCAGAAATAGCCAGATCACCGCTTTAGGAGACCTCTCTGCAAACACCCTCATTATGTGTGCATGCTGTTTACAAAGGACTCCCTGCCCCGAGCAGGTAACTTGGCAAGCTAGAAGCTTAAATGCCAAGCACCGAGCATTTGCATACAGTCTACCTTTTTGTCAATTTGGACTTAACTCAATCATGCTAAATTGTGACCTTTCTGAGACATTGTCTCGCACCCAAAACTCATTGTTGTCCCCGAGTAAGGCACAGCCTGCAGTCCCAATTCACCCTATAAAAACGCCTGATTCCGAGACCTTCCTCGAATCACTCCTGAGTTTCAACCCGTCTTGCTGCTGCTGTGCTTGGTGAACTCCCCTCAGCTAATCGAGCAGAGTTTCTTTTCTGCGCTCCCCTGGATTCTCCGTAAGGTCCAGGACGACGAGACAGGTGTCGTATCATCCATTTCCCCCAAAATCTATATCCTTAGCTCAATCTCTATTCTCTTAGTTAGCTGTGTGACTGTGGTATCTTTAATATTTGTTTGCTTGCAATCAAACATCATTTTTATTACTGCATATCTGTTTGTCTGCTTGACTGACCTGACCCCGTAGACATTGGGTTGCAAGATCCTCTAAGTTACCCTGCCTCTTGCTAGCTTAAGTGAGTGCTCCAGCTAATTTTCCCCAAAATTGTGTGTTGTTGTTTGATTATTTAGGTGTCCCTCCCGGGACCCCCAGTAAAGAGGGTAACATTCCCCCCTTTGCTCTCTTGCCCCCCCCATGACTGCGTGAATGGCAGGGGCAGGAGAGCATGGGGAGATGATCTTCTCCGCTTTGCTTGCTCGCTGCCCCCACCCACAAGATTTCGATTGTGCGAGTGGGGGCAATGCAGGTGAGAGCGGGCAGGGAAAGATCTCCCCCTCTTTGCTTTCTCACCGCCCCCATCCATGCAATCGTGATTGCGCGGGTGGGAGTGGCGCAGGAGAGCGCGGGCGGAGAAAGATCTTCCCCACTTCACTTTCTCACTGCCCCCCCACCTGACCAGGCAGGCAGTGGCAGCGGGAGAGCATTGTGGGGGGAGATTTTCCCTCCCCTCCACTTTCTTGCCTGTTGCCAGTGCAACGGTCCTGGCAGCCGTGGGTGAGGGGGAGGCAAGCAGGTGCCGTGAATAATCAAACCCACGAAAGACAAACCCAAAGTAATGCATTTGCTTTCATAGATAAATAAAACCAAAATAAAATCAGTATACAAGACAAGAATACAATAAAGAAAAAAGATACCTAACAAACACATAGGCTGTTACACTTTATGGATGAATTTTTAAAATCTTATAGAATCCTCCCAACTTTCCTAAATACATGAGGAAGGACTAAAATTTATAAATTTATAATCTTGTTCACTTTGGGCTTTATTTTATTTATTAAAATATCTGTATCCTGTCCTGTAGCATAAGATTACTGGGAATCCTATTTAATGAGTTCAAACAAATCAAAGAAATTTAAAATTTAAAACATTAAGAAATAATTTAAAATTTCTAAAAGCATACTAAAAAGCATAATAATTTAAAATGTTAAAACAGTTTAAAGCCATGTAAGTGTAGAGATTTGGATAACATTATTAAGTTCTGAAGATGTTAATACAAAGCCATGCTAGCAGTGGAATGAAACCAGAATTGTTCCCAAATGGGCCTTTGAGGGAAGGACATTCCAAAATCAGCGTAGCTGGATAGCAGAGAACGACTTCTCTCACATCCCCATACCATGTATTCCTCCCACTGGTGGGACACAGACTTCAGCCAATCTCAGCTCTCAGGCAGGCACACAAAAAGAGAGGTGGTAAATTTCAAAGATGCAGCTGTATTAGTCTGAGTCAGCATGCACCTTTGAGACTAAGTGAGAGAAAGAAGTTGATAGCACAAGCTTTCATAGACTAAGGCCATTTCTGCACTACCCTGTTATAGTGCTATTATTCTACTTTCAACATCCTGTGGAATCCTGGGGCTTGCAGTTTAGGGAGGGGCCTTCAGAATTCTCAGCCAGAATGCTCTTTGGCCTCAGTAAGCTACAAACCCCAGGATTCCACAGGATGTTGAAAGTGGAATAATAGCATTATAGCAGTGTAGTACAGAAACGACCTAAGTCAGCTGCATCAGATTCTTTCAAGTATCAAGGCTCCAGGTTGCACAGGATTATCACCAATCCTTAGGTAGGCATACATTCCCCCCGCCACCCCAAATATGGAGGTCCCAGGTTGTTTAAGGCTTTAAATGTTATTCAAGTCATCTTCAAGGACAGTGCAACATGGTTTGCTTTTGCAGTAGTCTAACTGACAGGTTAACCAGTTCCTGAACTACTCTGGCCAAGTAATCCCTCTCAAAGAAAGGCCACAACTAGTGGACCAGTCAAAGCTCAGCCCAGTTACATAGCCAGAGTGGGCCAGTGACAGAGAAGGATCTAGGAGTACTTCTAAACTGGACAACTGCTCCTCCAGGAAGAGTCTAATCCCAACTGCATAGCAACTACAGGCCATAGGAAACACTAATCTATACCTTCGGTCTTTTTGGGATTCAGCTTCAGTTTGATGGTTCTTATGCAGCCTGTTAAACCATACAGACATTGCTTCAGCACCTGCACAGACTTGCCTAACTCTGACAACAAGCAGAGGTTTAGCTCAATGCCATCAGTATATTGATGGCACCCAAATCCAATCTCCTCATGGCCTAATCCAGCCAGTCTAGCTAGATATTAAAAAGCAGGGATGATCCTGTTGTATCCCACAGCTGAGCAGCCATGGGGATAAGCAGGAATTCCCCAGTGCTACTCTCTGAAACCTGCCCTATAGATAGGAGCGGAGTCAATATCAATTTATAACCTTCTACTCCCATCCAGGTCTTAGTCTTGAGACCACTGGTGTCAAAAGCCATTGAGAGATCAAAGAAAACCAACCAGGTAGTAGTCTCTTTTAATTCCAAGAGTAATTAAAGCTGTTTCAGGTTTGCCTTGATATATGAAATAAAAGTAAAGCAAGTTTCTAGGAAACATTTTTTCTTTTCTATTACAAACTCTACAAATTAGTCGACCCATCATCACAAAGCTCCAAGTACAGTCTGTAACCACTGAGTCAAGCGTGGGGACCTTAAGTGACCTCCATAACTGGGCAATTCATAGCTTGGCAGGGAGAAAGGATTTAATTAGCTCTTTCTACATTATATAAGAGACCTGCTGCCAACTTCTATTAAGAAGAATCAAATTGAAAATTCAAAGGAACATCATAATTTGCTTCCTGAGTTTCAGCCATGATGAACTTCTAAAAACGTTTTATGTGTGTAGAAGGCTCCCACACATGAGAGCAGCGGTGGGCAACATCAGAGCAGGCAGGACTATACCGACCCCCCCTGCATCCACAGGGAGCGACACCCTATCCTATCGTAGAAGGATTGTCAGCCATATTCACAACACCAAATGCCTTGCTAGAACAACACTATATCATGACACAGAATTGTTCTAGCGCTACTGTTTGAAAATAAACATGGTAGCCTTTACTGCAGGACACTGTTGGGGAGATATGATATAAGGGAGCTCTACCATTTCCAACAACAGGAAACAAGTGTCATTTTTGCTGCCTACAACCACTAAGTTTTTGCTTCTAACAGTTGTACAGATTTTTCTCCATATAGAAGAGAAGATGGGGCACAAGCTTTTATTCTATTTCCCTTATATGCCTCCACTGACCAAAATTCAAAAATCACCGTTTTTTTGTTTTTTTTAAGGATGATGGCTACAAGTTGTAAGCTGCTTTGGGTCCCAAACTGGGGAAAACATGGGGAAATAATAACACAACAATAACAATGGCAATAGCTGCCACTGTGTATCCCATTTCCCGTTTAGAGGCTATCCAGTGGTGTCCATAGGACACAGCAAAACACCAAGATACATCAAAATGAGTTCTTACTTTCCTTGGAGAACACACCAACCACAATATGGGTCCCTCAGTGCCAAACATGACTCACAGTCAGAGTACTGCGAACATTCAAATATGGGAATTTTGGATACCTGCAAAAACAGACAGAGAAATAGCTGGTCATATGGAACCTGAAAGAAATTTGCATCTCTTTCACATTATATGGTTATAGCACTTGCTGTAGCTGCATCCTATGGAATCCTGGGATTTGTAGTTAACGTGAGGTATTTAGAATTCTCTGCCAAAGAGCTCTACTGCTTCATTAGGGTACACATCTCAGGATTTGCAGAGTGCAGCCACAGTAGGTAAAATGCTATCAACATGTGTAGTTTGAAAAAGACCTTGGACACTTTCTTACTGATGAATATATTATCCTTGAGTGACTCCCACCATATTCCAATCAGTCTAGGTGTGTGTGGAGTGTGATTTAATCCATAAATTCATGTGGTCCTGAAATTTGTACATGGTGCATAATTCATTATTAGCATCATGCTAAGAAGATATCGAGTGTGACCCATATTTTCAATGGCTGAGAAAACCTAACGAAATTCATGGGCTTGCTGTATGTCAACAGGCTACTTGAGGGAAAATACACACACACACACACACACACACACACACAGAGGTTGAAATGACGCCAGTGCTTTGAAAGACATATTGTACCTCTTCTCATACATAATGGAAGCAAATTTGTATCTTGCACACAAATTATTCAAAACACAGAAACATGCAATATAAAGCATACGTGGCCCTGAATTCAGTTTTGTGCAGTACAACTTTTATGTTAACATTAAAGATGTCACCCAACTAAAGAAATGTTAGTTAATTAACTATGAGTTTTAAAACATTATTTAATGAAATCAGATTCTCTTTGCATGCAAGGAAAACTGGTTCTAAGAGGGGTGCAAAAGTACACTCCCTTCAATGGCCAATGGTAAGTTAACATATAAATACCAAGGGTTCAATGAGTCTACTCTAGCTGGACTCCATCAAGTGGATTTAGGACAGTAATGGGAATCATGAGATCACCCCCTACCCCGCAAGACGTTGTTGGACTGCAAGGAGCTGCCAATATGACCAGGGATGCAGAATGCTGGAAGCTGCAGTCCAACAACACCTGGAGGAAAGCATGATTCCCACCACCTTGATTTAAGCTTTTGTTTCGAAATTATGCATACACATTTCTCTACAGATCTTTCTCTTTCTGTGTCCAATGTTCATGTGTGCATGTTGCTCTTTATGAAACTTAAAGGGCATCACCCCCACACAAGGAATAGGTAGCAGGATTGGGAAAATCCCAAGGTTTGCAGAACTACTAAACAAAAGTATGAGCACATGCTAAGAATGGGGAAATGTCCCCAAACAGCTCAGTGAGGAGTAAACATACTCAACGGTCTGCCTCTTGAGGCAAGTAGAACAGAAAACTGGAGAGCAGGGAGAATGGAACAGAGTCCTGTGGTATAAGACAAGGTACTTTCTTTTGTTGCAGTTTTCTTTTGTTGTCTTTTTGCTGTTCTTTTGTTGTTGCTTGCTTGCTCCCTTCACATTCACATACGGATGGGAATTATGGCGCTTGTCATTTACAGTTTTAACAAACAATTTGTATTTAAAAAGACATTTGTGGTTTTAGATTGTGGGGATGTTTTTGGTTGATCAAAAATACATTTGTTATACTGAACCAACTTGATCAGCTAAACATCACAGTCCTGGTTTAAATGGTACACAACAAACCCAACTCTGCACAATTCAGCCATCACTTTGCCTCTGATAGGAAAAGGGAACTACTAAGTATTGCAGAGGACAGGCTGGTGGGGTGCTGTAGGGGAGACTGGTGTGGGAGGAGAGTAGCACTAGTAAAAATATTTGATGGAGCCTTTGAAATTCCCAGCTGGTTTGGACAGGGCACTGTCACGTGGAAGGAAGCCCCAGTGCAGAGCTCATAAGGAAAAGACAGTGATAAACGACATCAGGGTGGGAGAGATGGTGAGATAGCCGGGGCCGCAGTGCCCCATCAGGTTCTTTGTCTTATTGGACACTTCCCATCTGCTGGATCTTTTCCCTCCCAGCCTGTCATCTGCTTTTTGTCAGGAAGTCCTTGTTAATTGTCTGAACCATTTTTATGATTAAAGAGCTACCTAGTAAGATAAAACATACACACACAATCCAAAGCAATTGAGGCCCCATCGTATTTTACATGCATTTACTTCCTGGCAGCTGACATTCACATAAATATACAGTAGTGTATAAAGTGTTTCTTATTTTGCTAATTTCCAAGTAGCGGCCGTTTTAGCCTGTGCCAACAAAACAATATATATTAATATTAAAGATATAGCTGTGTTAGTCTGCTTCAGTGTAAAGAGATGAGAAGGAATACTGCAACACTTTTGAGACAAACTGTGAAAAAGAAATTTCTAGCATCTTCATCACATGCATCTGATGAAATGGACTAGAAGCCTACACTAGAAATTTATTTTTATCAGTTTCAAAGGTGCTGCAGGATTCTTTTATATCTTAACACATATTAAGTAAGAGTTACGTGGCACCTTTAAGCCTAACAGCTCTGCTTTTGTGAAACGTATTGATATTGTAATACTTATTTACTAATATTAATATAAACATTACATACGCACATACACCCAGAGCCAGCACGATGTAGTGGCTTGAGCATTGGGGCTATGACTCTGAAGAACAGGGTTCAAATTCGCACTCAGCTATCAAAACCTACTAGGTGGCTTTGGGCAAGTCACACTCTCTCAGCCTCAGAGAAAAGAAAAAACAAACCTCCTCTGAACAAATCTGGCCAAGAAAAACTCCATGATAGGTTCACTTTTGCTCTTGCTGTTGTGTGCCTTCAAGTTGTTTCCGACTTATGGTGACCCTAAGGCAAACCTATCATGGGGTTTTCTGAGGCTGAGAGTGTGTAACACACCCAAGGTCACCCAGTGGGGTTTCCATGGCTGAGTGAGGAACTGAATCCTAGTCTCAGGGTTGTAGTCTAATGCTACAACCACTACACCATGCTGGGTCTCCCTAGGTTCACCAAAGGGTTGCCGAAAGCCGAAAATGACTTGAAGGCACACAACAAGATAAACACACACGCGCACACGCACGCACACATAATTATATACGGTGGACCCTCCACTTAAATGACCTCTGCACATGAGACTTCCAGTTAACTCAGACAGTCATGTCTTGTACCTAAAATGGCAACAATGTGAGTGTGGATGTGCTAAAGTGTCTGTGTGCACATCATTTAATAATATGAGATGGAAGCATTCATGTTTTTTCCTATTTGCAGGTGTTGCTGGAATGGAACCCCCCCCCACAGATATAGAGGGCCCACCGTAATGTAATGTAATGTAATGTAATGTAATGTAATTGTTTATTACAACACACACCATAATAAATCTATTAATCTGGATGGTATCACCTGAATCGTTATCTGGCTAGCTTATGGGCTTGATTAGCTTCATGTACCACTCCAGTAGCAGACCACTGGGAGATAACAGATTGGGAATAAAATGTGGCAAAAAAGACAAGTATGGTTAGAGCCTCTGGTAAAAATGCAATCAGATACTGATACTTCTCTTTCCCCTCACCATTTCCTACAATTACAAGCATGCACACATGCACACATTCATATGCGCGTGCTCTCTCTCTAATCTTTCATTAGATAGTGAGCTTCTCTTTCAGCTGTTTCAATCCAGCTGTCGAGCAAGTGTATCAGTGATATACTAAGTACAGTATTACAAATGGTGAGTTTTTTTAAATTGATCTTATTTTATTTTTACACATTTGCTTGATTTTGTAGCACTATTTTTTAAATTCTTATTTCAAAATTGGGGGGAATCTCTGAGGAAACCATTTTAAAGGTACAAATTAATGCATGATTCCTCCTCCTTGACTTTGTGGGTTTCAATTGTTCATGATTTCTCTGGGATATTAGCATGGTTGCCTTCACTTGGTTGCCTTTCTTTATTGATATGGATTTTCATCTTCTTTTTTTTTTACACCAAAGAAGGCCCAAAAATTCTAAGAGTGTCAGATTTATCTCCATTTGTGGTAAACAAGGAGATAAATCCATGAAACATGCAAGAAATGAGAATGACTGAAGGGGGCTAGAGAGGTCTTCTGGTTATCCCCGTTTTTACCAATGTTAACTCCCGTTTTCAATGATTGTTTACTTATGACTGCCAAATGTTGGGAACCAGTAGCAAAAGGGGAACGGCCTTGAACCTTTCACTTGCTGAGGCAAGTGGATTACCACCTTAAACTACCACAGCAATAAGCAGGCTCAAGATATTTTGCTGCCTGGGGTGACATACAAGAGGACACTGCTCCCTCTCCCTTCCACAGGCAAAATTTGGTGATTTCAATACTGGTGATGCGACAGCATCATCCACCACACACAAAGCTGTGGGTTGCTTTTGGGGGAAAAGATAGGCTGTGTGATACATACTCAAGTCTGTCCTCCAAGAGATCACAATGAGAAAGAGACTCAGGGGAAGGTTCAGAGCACTGACAGTTGCTATCACCTCCCTGCCATATACTCCTTGAGGCAGTTGCCTCACTCTGCCTAATGATAGGGCCAGGGCATCAGTTCTGATATTCACATCCTTAACCAGAAGAATATCACTCCACCTGTGTCCATTACATATTTTCACATGTATATATTTTAAGTAAATGTTTTCTTAGAACGGAACAATTTATTTGTGAAGGACTTTGGGAGGAACATGTTTGTTGGAAACACAGCTCTCAGATGTGTGGGGACCTTTCCTAATAATATATGGCCCACTGCAGAGGCAGGCCTGTTCTGAAGAGTGCAGCTATGCCAGGCACGTGGAAAACTCTGTTTGTTCTCACCATAGATTGAGTCATGACATACAGGTGCTCCTTGGGCTGGTCAAAAAGGAGATCTCCATTCACGGCACTGTTGGGCTGGATCACCTGAGAAGCATAGAGGTGGGCGTTTCCCATTGCTCCCAGGTAGGCCTGTAAGGAAGCAAATCAGAATGGGCAACGATATTAGAGGAATGGGGAAGCAAATGATATAGACCCAATCAGTTTGTGATCCTCGTTTCATCTTTCAGTACTAAAGAAGTCCAGCTTTCTATACCTCAGAGTCTGTGATGAGAATGATCCCATGAATGTATTTTGAATAAACTGTGCCACTTGAGTACATCTGCCGCTTCTGCATTTCTTTTTTTTTAAATAATTTTATGAAGTTTCACAAATAAAAAACATCATCTCAAATTGTACTTTTACATGTAATGTTTTGGTTCTTCCACTCTGATCTAGTTTTCATTTTCTAGACATCTACTCACATATAAAAAATTATGCCTCACAATTCTATGTTCATCTTACATGCTAGATCTTGCATTTCTCTCATCAACTCCTGTTATGTTACAGTTATTCCTCTTTAATTGCAACCATAATTCAGACATTTTCACTTGGCAGTTCCCAGCAATTACCCATTACAATTTGCCATTCTGCTTTTATCTGATCATCTGATTTCCCCTTTAATCTTTGTGAAACAATATCCGCATTTCTATTCTCAATAAATGTCCCCCAATTGTTCAATTGTGGGTATTTGCTGAGACTTCCACATTTGGCATATTCAGTTCAAGCTGTCGTTACCATGTACACTATTAATCTCCAGTGCCTCTAAATGTTAGTATTCTCAAGAACATTTGTTATGTTTAACAAATAAAATTCAGGTTTTTTTACAAATTGAACCTTCAGTATTTCACACATCTTTTTATGTATTTCACACCAATATTTCTTTGCCTTGGGACATGACCACCACATATGAAATATTGTTCCCATCTCTTTCTGACATTTCCAACACACTCCCATACCTGTATTGTAAATCTTTTTTAACTTGTCTGGTGTCATGTACCATCTATTAAACATTTTAAAATCGTTCTCTTTGAGATTCTGAACCATTGTAAATTTTTGTGTCCTTTTCCAGCTCTGTTCCCATTCATCTAATTGAATTGAGTGCCCAATATTCTGTGCCCACAAAATAACTGCAGATTTCACAGTCTCCTCCTGTCTCTCCTGTGTTAACATCTCTTGATATATATGGGCTAACAGATGCGGTGGATTATCAAAGATCCATTTAATCACTCCTGTCCTTTCTTTGGATTCTATTCCACAAGTTTTCAAGTCCATCTGGAATCTCTCCTTGAGCTGCCTGTACGGAAACCAACTTAATGGCTGCATTTCTTTTTTTCACAAGCAGTAAAACATACCGTAGGTCCAATAGTACTTTAGCTTTTATGCTGGGGTGGCCAGTGATCTGTTGCTGTAGGCACAGTGAATCTACTCTTGATTTTATTACTGTTCTTCCCTCAGCTCCTTTGAATTGCACAGGAGCTATGCTGGTGCCAAACCACTGGAGGAATAGGGTCCAGGATTGTGAGAACAGCTGCAAGTGGAGTGGTGGGAAAATCAGTGGTGGATTTGCTACATCTCTGGCAGTGGGTCCCCTGGGCCCTCCCTGTTTTATATCAAACACCCACAGGCACCTGTACTGCAACACCTTTTTCCAGGCATGGGAATGCTGGCAGGGAGAGAAATCTGTCCTCTGGGGGGGATGTCTGCTTTTTGCTCCTCTCTCCATTCTTCAAAACCTAGCAATGATGCCAAGCTGAAAAGATACACAAACCTGCAAAGAATTTTAAATAAAGAAATGAAATAGAAGAATATGGAGGTTGCAAAACAGCAAGGAACTGAAGATGAGGGAATAGCTTTACTGGTCTGTACCCCATTAAATTAAAACATCCAGATGAGTTTTTCTAATATTTACACTCTGCAACAAGTGAGACTGCAGTCTCCAAAATGGAATGAAAAGTCAAATGAATAGGCATGCAAATTGTTCAAGCTACTCACACATAAATGTACACATAAAAGCACTAGTGGAAAGGGAGGCATGAATAGCCTTCTACTCAAGGTGTAGCTGCCTTTGAGTTTCAGTTTTTGGAGCAAGGAGGGATATGAATAAAGATGAGGATGACAACAA